>APFE030543425.1:8294-73659 GCA_000404065.3 Pinus taeda
ATTTTTAGCTTCTGGGGCGTTGCCCCTAAAACCCCTGCCAGGGGACCGTAGGGCGCTGGAAGCCCTAGCTAGGGGGGATCAGCCCCTTGAACCCCCGTAGGTGGGACAAGTCCCCCACATACCCTCCCGCATGGAGGGGTGTACAAACTTCCTGGGGTATGCATTCGGCTGAAGCAAAGACCTCCAAACAATCATGCTCCATACTCAATAGGTCATGCCAGACCTTTGAGAGGTAGCGAAGTATGCTTCACTATGGGTGACCAAGAATGTGCATCGAATAAAAGAAAGCAAGATATTTTGCTTCTTAATGGAGATGAATATCCAAATGGGGATCAATCGCAAGCTGCGGTTGTCACCCATAGTGTACTTTAGTTTACATAGCTTTGTAGAATTCAAAGTGGATTTCCACCATGTTTTCATCAGGACATGGAAGGACCCTATGAAGACATGGCATAACCTACTGTACATGGCTACTGATGATGTAATTTTCTCAGTTCTTGAGTCTTGGCCGCCGAAGTGACGTGCTTCAGCAGAATCCACTTTGGAAATGGAAAAGTCCACCGCAAAACATAAAATATAAGAAACCAAGCTCTGAATGGCGCAGTTGTCAGAGAAGCATAGAAATGAGGACATAGAGGCTAAGATAGCAAACGGTGTCACGAAATTGGTGGAACAACAGAAGACAGGAGGAGAAGAGCGCAAAGGGTAGAAGTCACCTTCGATCGAGACTAAGGTAGAAGTAGAGACAAAACAAGGTGGCACGGACCCATAGATGACTTCCACCCAACTCAAGCATTCGCGACCATGAGAGCAGGTATTCCCATGAAAGAAAACAAAGGAATCAAAGATGCTCTTCGACCCAAGCACCGCCATTGAGGGGGATTTGCATGATATCGGAGAAACAGTGAGGGATGTCACCATGGAGGACCTCCAACTATTCGAAGAGCAGCAGCAACTGGTATTGGGGGCTCTCAAAACGTAGCTACAAGAGTTTTAGGTTTGCACTCCAGAGGTCGCCACAATCTCCACCAGCTTCGTGATCAACACTTCAACTGCCGAGGAGATGTTGCGCACAAGGGTGACTGACATGATAGTGCTACCAGAAGGGGCACTTACTACAAAGAATGAAGCTAATAGGCCCACGATTAGTAGGTTGAAAGGCGTAGGATTTAATATGGTCGTGCTTCCTTGGGAGATTCTCTACCTCTTATAGGATGGAGTCACCGCAGAACTTAGGGCCCGGGAGAGTCGCGGTCTGCAGGTGATGAGGGAGAAGCTCATCAACATCAAGCAGTTGGACCTGCAGCACAACGAGGCAGTGGAGCAGAACAAGCAAATAATGTGGGTAGTGTAGGAAACCTATTGGATGGTCCCGAAGTTGGACATATAGGTAGATGAACCGGTGGAGGCACATGTCCGCAAGTTAGCTACGGGGGTGCACACCGCTTGAGCAGTGATGGGTAAGGTTTAGCTAGAGATGAACCTGTAGATCACAAAAGTATAGTTGAAGGCTTAGCCTTCAACCCTATCAAAATTTAGGGAACATCATACCACCACTGATACAAGAACAATAGCAGTGGTTGAAAATGCAATGGAAGACTGCATGCATCTTTTTGAACACTCATTTGAGCTCCTAACCACCCTGCAAGAGGACCTGAATGTAGAGCACCTGTAGACAAAGGCGTGTGAGTTACAGCAGAGGTATGATGATGTAAAAGGGACCATGCAGGTGTTTTCCCTTGCACAGAGGCTCGCATGGATGCAGAAGGCAAAGGCGTTCAAGGAATTGGTGGATGCAGCTTGGCACAAAAAAGAAGTCATGAAAGTGCACCTACATCCATGGATAGATGAGGCTTAAACATTCACAACCTCCATTGAATGAAAGATCATGAAACTACAGACATCTTAGTAAAAGATTCAGGGCAGCAGTTCAGTGGCAGTCACTGAGTAGCACGTGTAAGAAGTCCAGTAGGTGGTCGCTTAGTGTGTTGATGAAGTTGTGTTGATCCAAATATAGTTGGGAGGTCTTTACGCTATGATCTCCACACCTGCAAAGTGACTCGAGGGTGAGTCACGATGTTTTTGTTTGGGGCCTATTAGGCATGGGATCCCCCAAGGGCAGTTTTGGGGCCAAAAGCCCATATTTGGGTCCAAATTTGTAATCCAAGTGTAAAGACTACACATTTTGTGGTCACAGAGCAGGTAGGTGTTAAAGACTCATAGGGTTATCTTCCCTTATTTTGAAAATGTAATGTCGGTTGTAAATGATCTAACCATGGTCTGTGGACCATGGGATTGTATAAATAGAGCTAAGCTCTAAGTAGTTAAGAGAGATCAATAAAACAAGGTATGATGTATGAGAGATAGATTTGAGGTAGAATTCTATGTTTTGGGTCATAGCATAGCTAGAGGCTTTGCAGCTGAATGTGCAAAGGCCTAGAAGTCAGTAGCTGAGTGCATGGATCCGTATAGCTAAGTACGTAGGGTGGGTCGAGTTTATAATTGTTCAGAATTATCAATAAATAGAAGTATTCTACAATTTATTCGTCTTTATTTCTTGTTTATGCATATTATTATGTTGAGTATGAATTTCACCGACAATGCTTATATGATGCATGAATATATGTAAATGTATTGGTTAGGTGAATGCAAGTAAGAACATCTATTTACGCAAAGCTAAATAAGATCTGTTAATAAAATAAGTAAGATACTTAGCGTAGTTTGGGAAATATCACATATCACTGCCATAGCAGCGTGAAAATATATCAGGCCCTAGTTAGGGCTGCGCGAAAGCTAATTGTATCCTTTCGCGAAGGTACTGAAGGGTAGAATAGAGGGTTAAGGAACTTTCACAGAGGCAGGTCTAGCTAGGATAAACTGATGTCACACCCATCTCAAGGGTGTTGAGACTTGGTTCTAGCATCCCCCCATACTGCATCGGGTGAGACTTCAGTCCACGCTCCGCAGGCTGATGCCAAAAGGGCCAGTAGCATAGGGATTTTTTTGGCTGACTAACGTTGAACCTGGGTCAATCCCCCATAAGCTAACAAGATCACAAACCATCAAACATAGAACCATAACCCAACCTATATTTTTCCATTACAAAGAGTCCTTAAACGAAGCTCCTTGATCTACCATTTCCGAGGTGTTTGGCTACCTTGTATGCTTACAATACTTCATATTGATTGTTATGCACATTAATATCCACTCTATGTTGAATTTAGGGGATCAATATAAACTCCATCACCCTACATTTAAATAATATTCCAAGTCTTGGTGAATGGATCTCCTTGAAGTTCCATTCTCCCAAGGTGTTTGGCTCGCTTGTTTGCATTGAGTACTTCATATTGGTTGTTGTGCACATTAACATCCACTTTATTTTGAATTTAGGTAATCCTTATAAATGTGATCACCTCACCTTTTAGTAATATTCGAGGGCTCAGTTTTAGAAGATAGCATAGCCCAATGATCTACCTCCTCATTCGTTTCTCACTTGAAAGAATCAGATTCATTTGAAAAGAAAGAGAATGTTGTTTGATTCTAGAAAGGAGAGTCTTTCATCTATACTTTTCTTCATTGGATTGGTCAATTGTTTCTTTTATGGCTAGATTATTCAAAATATTTCAAAGACCCCATGTGTATTAGGTGTTGTCTATTAGACGTTTTGGAGTTTTTGGCTAGAATCTAGTGAAAACATTGTTGGTAAAATCTTGATTTGTGTTGTTTAAACTGGGTTTTTGGCTATATATATGGATTTAGTACCTTGAAAAGCTCCTCATCCACTTAGATTGTGGAGATTTCACAACTCAAAGCTATGATTCCAAGAAATCCTTGACATATTTTGGGCAAATGAGACCAAAAATAGGCCTCGAAAAAACCTATAAAATGTCTAACAGATAGATTATGGTTGCATAATAGGGTATATTATTTCATCTAGGATCATGAAGACCTACCACACATGTTGTACTTGGTCTATTTAGCTTTCAAACTCGTCCATAATTTTTTTTGTTTTTTGTCTTTTCATTTATGTTTTTGTGGTGGCAGTTCTTTGATTCTTTAAGAATTACATTTTGTAACACTTGGAAGTAATTGTCTTACAAAAAAATTGTGATTTAATCAGAAATTAATGATTTGGGTCACCGTTGTTACCTTTCTATATCCATTTCCTCTTGTATTTTTTATGTACCAGGATGTTTGTGTGGTCATTTGATAGGTGAAATAGGTTTTATAAAAGGAATTATTTTGCATATAAGAAAAGATGTTAATGAAATAAAAAATGTCCACATATGGAATACTCGGTCCATCTAAATGGCTCACACAACTAGGACTCCGAAGTCAGACCTGTTTCCTTCTTAACAAATATTCTACAAATATTTATGAGTAAGATCCACCATATTTATGTATATATTTGCAGCAACAATTTATTTACCATGCAATTAGCCTGCTTGACAAATCTCCAATTTTTTAACAAAAATATAAAATATTTGAATATTATTTTATGAAAGTATTTATGAGTATCAGTACCATGGAGTTAGCATGATTGAGAAATCTCCAATATTTTCTACAAAAATATAAAATATTTTGTTTGGATGTTACTACATTCTGATGTGGGAAGATTATAAAAGTGGGATTGGAAAATGTATGGGGCGAAAATGTAGAGAATGTCTTGGATATGATTCATTTGTTGTTGGAGATCCTTCAGGCACCTAATCCATCGAATTTGGAAATTTTTTTAAGAAGGATTCCTATGTTTTTTAATTTTATGATTCTTTCACCTCATGGTTATTTTGGGCAAGCAATTTTATGAATGTGAGACATTGTTGGATAGGTAAAAAAACTTTTTATAATTGCACTGCCAACTCCATGATATCCTCTCTTTATTGTTTGATTTTATTTTTAACTTTAACTTTGATTTTGTTTTTTCATTTAACTATAAAATGGAAAATACTTAGTATCATATCCATTTAAACAAGATCCAAAACTTGAAGATAATATTAGTATTATAGTTGTTTTGTGTTAACATATTTTCAGATCCAATATTCATAGATATAGAAGATTAAAAAAAATGCCAATGCCTTCGTTTGATTGTTACTTGACTATGGTGTGGATAGGTTATAGGAAATGTGATTGGAAAAAGGATGGGGAGACAATGCAGAGCATGACTGGGATATGATTCATTTGCTATTGGAGATCCTTTAGGCACCCAATCCATCGACTTTAGAAATGTTTCCAGTATGGATTCCTATGGTTTTCAATGTTGTGATTCTTTCACCTCGCTAGTTATTTTGGGAAAGAAAATGATTTAGGAATGCTAAACAAGACATTGGTGGACAAGTAAACAATTTTTTTATAATTTCAATGTCCATTCCATGATATTCTCTATTTATTGTTTGATTGTATTTTAAACATTTCTTTTGAATTTTTTTGTCTTTTAACTATGAAATTGAAAACACTTGGTATCATGTCCATTTATATAACAACCAAAGCTTGAAGATGGAATTTGTATTACATGGTATTGATTGAAACCCTTTTAGATATTGTGTTAAAATATTTAAATGTCTATTAGAAAAATTTACTTTCATGTTGTTATTTCAACACATGTTTTTTATATAATTGACCAAGTTCATGTATTAGAGAATGAAATTTTGTTGCAAATAAAATGACAAGGATTAGACATCACACCTAATACTATGTGTTTTCACAAGTTATCTACAACTTGTGCTTTTTAGTATGTAACTTAGTTGGCATGATTTTACATTAAGATTTCCTTGAAATTTGATTAATACTAAGTTACTAAGGTGTTCTTTTCTATGGTGATGTTTAATTTGCTTTGTTTATACAAGTCATCTAGCCACATAATGGTCACTATCTCCCAACTGGAGGAAATGATTTCAAGTTTCTTGCTTTTATGGGGGAAAATGGATTTGATATTGCTAATGTTGAAGTATATGTCATATAAATCTTTTATACTCTACTTTAGTTTATATTCTAGTGTTCATCACCTTTCATGTCTTACACTTTGCATTGTATCTTCTTTTGTTTTCAAGAAAGGAGTTTAGAACTCAGTATTGATGGTAAGAAGCAAGAATTTAAGAAAGAGGAGAAAAATAACACTCGAGTGAAAAATGCAAAAAGAGAGAGAAGAGAATCAGTCTAGTGATACCCTTAGAGTTAATATTTTTCATAAGATGGACACATAGAGACTAATGGTCAAGTCTTTAGAGTTGGTGAGTTCACCTACAATGCCTTGGAAATACAATGATAATGTTTTGAAGTGATGAAACAACAATTCATGTGTAAATTGTAGGCCAACCAATATTAAATTGGAAACTCATATTGTAATATTCAACATTTTATATAATACAATTTATGTGATTGAAATCATCTATAATTGTAATTGATATTGTTTAGTATTGTAATTAACATATGTAACTTTGCATATTTATATTAGATGAACATGTACATTGTATGATTTTTTTTAATTTAGTTGCAAAATCATACTAATTAATTTATGTTGATTAATAATTGTTAGGTCCCTACAATACTAGTGTATTCCCTTATTGTTAGTGTCATTGTAGCCCCTTGTTATTATTTGTGTGCCCATGTTGTCACCATATTGTTATTATTGTGCCCCATAGAAGCCCACTATTGTTATTGTTGTGCGCTTACATTATTATTGTTATCTCGGCTCTGATTATATTGTGACCCCTTGAATCCTATATATAGAAAGGAGGTATTGTCATTTATATTATCCAAGAAATTGGCCATTTGTGTGTAAAGTAGGTTTCCCCCTCAAAAATGATTATTTTGAAGTCGTTGATCTATATTTTCTTCTATTTTTTGCGCTGGTTGCATAACTTTTGGTATTAGAGCTTTGGATTCTAGGGTTCATTGCTTCAAATAGGTCATCATGGCCTTTTTGCTATAAAGTTTTTCTACAAAGTTTCTGAGTATAAAATTAACACCCATTTGAGCTGAAAGCTTGCTGAACCTTGGGTACAAATTTTAGATCTTTTGTAGCTATATGTTCAGATATATGATCCAAGGAAGTTAGGGTTTTTGCATGCTCACAAATTATATCTCAAACAAGCGAGCTGAGGAAAATCGTCATAACCTTCTCTCTGAGAAACATATTGAAATTTTGTCAAATGGTACAAAACGATGATGGATTGTAGTTTGTTGTGTATCGTTTCTAGGTCTGAAGGTCAAAACAGGGACACGTGGCATGTCATACAATTTCTCTCTACTGAACTAGTCTATAATAAGGTCATCCTAGGAGATTTGCAATAACTATTTCTTGGAGAATCCAATGTTCACCATACTTGAGGGGTTGGAAAGAGGACTTATATGTCTCCTACAAGAAGAAACTTCAAACCTTGGAGATTTGATACTATAGAGATAAAACAGATTCAATATCGAGCTCCTACAAAGAGAAAAAAGGTGTGTAGTAGTCTTTCTAAAATTTTTCATAAGTTTGGTTTGAAACATTAGTTTGAAGGAATTCAAAGGGAAAAGTGAAGAATAATTATCATTAGTTGATGCTGTAAACAAATAAAATGGAAACACTTGGTAAGAAACCTGAAATCTCTATCATGACTCGTGAAGAAGAGGAAGAAACACAACATGATATATCAAAATTATGAGACCAAGTGAAACAAATTTCACTTGGACAAAAGGTAACATAAGCTAATATGGATGGTTTAAGGAAATACATGGAAGCTAAGATGAATGGAATGGAAGCTAAGATGGATATTTTAGAAGTACACATTGAATATTTGAAGAAAGACATGGAAGGTTTGAAAGGAGGTGTGGCAAAGTTGCTACAAGAAATGCTTCCTAATAGCGAAAAGGTAGTAGAGGAAATTCATGATGAGAAGAAAAGAAATGTTTGTCATGATTTCATATACTCTAATGTTGGATTTAAGACTCACCATGTTCCAAATATCGATATGAGTAATTTTGATGGCAAGCATCCCATAACATGGATACTGTAGATGGAGCAATATTTCAGTCTCCATAATGTGAAAAACACACAAAAAGTTTGCTCTTGTAAAAAAAATTGTCACTTTGGAAATTTTTATGGAAGAAATGGTAGCACATTATGAAGATACAAGTAGCAACACCTCTTTCAGCCAATTGATAAATTTCAAACAAAGGGATTCAATGGTGGAGCACATTGAGCTATTCCAAAAATAGAATATAAGGGCAAATTTTTTTCCCGAGGAGCATAGGATTGATGTGTTCATAGGGAATTTAAAGGATAACATCCCACATGACGTTCACCTTTTGGAACTTGATTCATTGGAGAAGGCATTTAGGTTGGCAAGAAAAATTGAAAAAAAATTATGGCAACAAGGAAGCCTACCAATCATAACTATAAATATGGAAGTGTTGTTGTCCCTAACGTTCCACAACCTACAAGGCTAACACCACAACAATTGGAATAAAAAAGAGAAAAAGGGCTATGTTATAGTTATGATAGAAAATACACTAAAGGTCATAAGTGTGTTGAGAAAAAACTATTTTACGTAGATTGTGAAGAGGAAGAAGAAAAGTAACAAGAAGCATCAAAAGAAGAGGATACACACCAGGAACAAACACTAGAGAAAGAATAAATGAATCTGACCATATGTTTTAATGCATTGGTTGGAATTATCACTCAAACTATCAAGATAGAAGGACTGATCAAGAAGAAAAAGGTAATGTTGTTGATTGATTCGGGCAACACCCATAATTTTATTCATTGTAAGATAGCGAAGGAGTTGAATTTCTTCCTATATCCAACACCAGAGTGTCAAGTGATGGCTTCAAATGGAAGAACCATAAATTTATCTGGAAAGTGCCATAATATCAAGCTACCCATGGAAGAATATTTGTTGAATATTCCATTGTTTTCCATTCCAATGGGTGGTGTTGATGTTGTACTAGGAGTCCAATGACTACAATATTTGGGTACGATAACTTTTAATTTTCAAGAAATTTTATTAAATTTATTTTCTGAAGGAAAGGAAGTTGAATTAAGGGGTATCATAGGGAAACTGGGAAAGATATTCAACTCTAACGCATGAAAACGTTTCAAAAGAAGGAAAAATGTGATGTAATTGCGCAATTATGTTTGCTAGAGGTTCTCGCATCGAAATCATCTATTTCTCCATATCTCCAAAAAGTCTTGGACAATCATTCCAAGTTTTTTGAGACTCCCAAAGGCCTCACACATATTCATGATCATGATCATGCTATTCATTTGATTCCAAGAAGTGTTGTTCCAAACATCAAGCCTTACAGATATCCCTATGCCGAAAAGAGTGAAATCGAACATATGGTTGCAGAAACGCTACAGGCTGGTATAATTCAACTTGGTCAAAGTTTTGTCTCTGCTCCAGTAGTATTGGTGCACAAGAAGGATGGATCATGTCGCACGTGTCCAGATTATAGGGATCTCAACAAGCTCACTGTTAAAGATAAATTTCCCATTCCTATCATTGATGAATTATTGGATGAATTGCATGGAGAAATTTACTTCATGAAGTTGGACCTTCATTCAGGATATCATCAAATGAGATTGAAGATTGAAGACATTTTGGAAAAACATTTAGAACTCATGAGGATCATTATGAATTTTTGGTCATGCCTTTTGGCCTTACCAATGCACCTTCTACATTTGAAGGTTTAATGAATTCCATTTTCAAACACTTCGTTAGAAAATTTGTGTTAGTATTTTTTGATGATATACTAATCTACAACAATTCTTGGGAGGATCATGTTCAACATCTTGATAGGGTGCTCAAACTATTGGAGGAGAAACAATTATCTGCAAAAACCTCCAAATGTTTCTTTGGAGTACAAGAGGTGGAATATTTGGGTCATATTGTATCTCATGAAGGTGTTAAGTTATACCTTAGAAAAATTAAAACCATTAAGGAATAGAAAATCCTTACATCCATAAAGCACTTGTGAAGATTGCTTAGGTTGACAGGGTAATGCCACAAGTTTGTTAAGAATTATGGGACAATAACAACACCTCTAACAACATTATTGAAGAAATGTGCATTTTCTTAGACTCCAGAAGCAACGAAAGCCTTTGAACATCTTAAAGAGGCAATGTGCCAAGCACCGATAATAGCCACCCCAGACTTCACAAAAATATTTATTGTGGGATGTGATGCCTCAAGAAATGGAATTAGTGTTTTTTAATGCGAGAAGAAATACCCATTGCTTTTGGAAGTCATCCAATCAAAGTAAAGTATTTACACAAAGCTATTTATGAAAAGGAAATGTTGGCAATACTCCATGCACTTAAGAAATGGCGAGCTTACCTAATGGGAAGACACTTCAAGGTAAAAACAAATTATGATAGTCTTAAATACATTTTAGAACAAAGATTATTTTCAGAAGAGGAGCAAAAATGGGTCACAAAGATATTGGGTTATCACTTTGAAATCATCTACAAAAAAGGGAAGCAAACTGTTGTTACAGATGCACTCTCAAGAAACGATGAGGATGTGGAAACGTTTATTTGTGTCACTTATATTATCCAGCCGGATTGGATAAATGAAGCAGAGGAGGAATGGAAGAATGATGAAGAAGTGTGGGAACTCATTCAAAATTTATAGCAAGATCCCAGTACATATGATACAATTAGCGAGAAAAATGATTTTTTATAGTACAAATATTGCTTATACCTCTATAAAACTACCAATTAAAACAAAATACCCTTCTAGAATTGGCACCTGTGACTTAGGAGGGCACTGAGGACTTTTAAAAACTTACCACAGGGATAAGAAGGAATTTTTTTGGGATGGCCTTAAATCTGATATTCAAATGTTTGTGGTGAAATGTTTTTGGTTTCCAACAAAATAAAGGTAAGATAATTAAGACGCTCGGTCTATTACAACCTTTATCCATTCGAAGTCAACGTTGGGAATAGGTTTCAATGGATTTTATCGTAGGTTTACCCATGTCTAAAGGAAAGAGTGTCATCATGGTGGTAATTGATATAATTACCAAGTATGGACACTTTTGTGCATTATCTCATCCATTTAAAGCCAGTACATTTGCTACTGCATTTATGGAAACAATTCAAAAGATACATGGAAACCCAAATATTATTGTAAGTGATAAAGATCCTATTTTCACAGGAAATTTTTGGACAGAATTATTTTTATTTTCTGGGTACTGAATTAGCTCATAGCTCATCTTATCATCCTCAATCTGATGCTAAAAGTGAGATAGTCAACAAATGTTGGGAAGGATATCTTCATGTCTTTTTATCTAATAAATAGACACAATGGGTCAAATTGTTGCCTCTGGCTAAATGGTGGTATACAACTTCTTTCCATACTACAGCAAAACTGATCCCATTTATGGCACTTTATGGATATCATCCAACGTCCACAACATCATATTTAAGAGAAATGAATGTGGTTCAAACAATGGAATATCACATTGATCATCAATAAAAAGTTCTCCAACTCTTAAAGGATAACCTAACTTTAGCACATAATAGAATGAAATAGTAGGCAGATCAACAGTGCAACAAAAGAAGTTTTGATGTAATTCATCGGGTATTTCTACAACTACAACCATACAAAAAAATGTCACTTAAGCAAGATAAGAAGGATAATAATTTATTACAAAAGTATTATGGTCCATAAAAGGTGTTGCAAAACATTGTTACTATGGCATACAAATTGGAACTTCTGGAATCGTCTCGAGTCCACCCAGTTTTCCATGTTTCATTGTTAAGGAAGATTATAGGTGACAAACTCTCAGTTTAAACAATATTACTAGAAATTCATGAGAAAGGAAAAACCATATTGGAACCTGAAGCAGTGACAAAAACAAGAACTAGACAGCTACGAAATCGATCAATTTCAGACTATCTCATCAAGTGGAAGAACTTACTCATTGAAGATTCCACATGGGAGGATGAGAATTTTATACAAAACCATCCATAACTACTCAAGCGTTGACTACAACACATTTTTTGAATGAGAGGGGAATGTTAGGTCTCTATAATACTAGTGTATTCCCTTATTATTATTGTCATTGTAGCCCCTTAATGTTATTGTTGTGCCCATGTTTTCAACATATTTTTATTATTGTGCCCCATAGAAGCTTAATATTGTTATTGTTGTGCCCTTAAATTATTATTTTATGTCAGCTATGATTATATTATGACCCCTTAGACTCCTATATATAGAAAGGAGGTATTGTCATTCGTATTATCCAAGCAATTGTTCATTTGTGTAATGTGAAGGAGGTTGCTCCCTCGAAGAGGCTTATTTTGAAGTCATTGATCTATCTATTCTTCAATTTTGTGAGTTGATTGCATAACAATAATGAACATATAAAATTAATCTAAAACTACTAAATTAGTAGTTGAGATCGATTAACGATGAACACAAATAAAATGAATATACAACTCAATTATTTATTTATAATGATTATTAATGAAAGTAAATAAATCAATATAAACTACTAAATTAGTCATTCATATAATGAATATGAAACAACCAAAAAAAGGTAAATTATACTGCAAATGATAAATTTGTGATTACAAATGACAACTAAATTTTGCATATATATAACTATTAGTAGCTAATTTATAGTATCTTATAGCATGACTAAAATTTAGGCATATTTCTTTGGTTATTAATTAGTTTCAAATGATGATTACAATTTTCATATATATGACTATTAGTAGCTAATTTACAGTATCTTATAACATGATCAACATTTTGGTCACTAATTAGTTTTCTGAAGTGATCATACAGTAATATATTCTTTTGTATATTTGGTCATTAATTGTGACAATTAATGACTAAATAAATGACCAAATTTATGACTAAATATACTACTAGATGATGAAACTGAGACAACCAATTAATGTCTAAGCTAAAAATGACTAAAACTTGATCGTCTTATAAGATATTGTAAATTAGCAACCACTAGTCACCGACTGAAAATTGGTCGTTTATCTCCAAATTTTAGTCATTTTTTTAGTAACTAATTAGCCATTTTTTATTATTATATGGAATTATGAGCACCAATCAGAGAAAAAAAATTTAAGTGAAAAAACCTACAACACCATAGAAATCCAGGAAATGGAAAGGGAAGTCTAAAACGACTATCAATCTAGGAAAATCTCCATGCCAATGAGAACATATAACCAAAAATTATATGCTTATAATGTGCATCCATAAATCAGCAAGGAAATCACACATGCAACCTATTACGTGCAAAGAAATCCAACTATAGTCATTGATCCACCTATTCTCTTGTGCTTTCCCATTTTTGTATCCCTTCTTTCTCCAAATCCAATGTATTCCAAATTGCTCCAAAAATTCTCCAGGAATGCTCCAAGATTTCTCTAAGTGTGTAAGGGTGTGAGAGAATGAAAGAATAGAAGAGATATCCACCCAGAAACTGCCAAAAGGCCGTGAACGGATCCTCAGAGGCATCTTTGTCATTGAGGACTCTATTTTCTTGATTTTCCTTCATTTTGATTTCAATTTCCCTCTCATGAAAATTTTTTACCCTTCACCACTCTTTTCTCCTGTTTACCTTTATTTTCATAAGTAAATGCCAATTAATGTGTCTTTCCTCTTCCTATTCCATTGCCAATTTCCGTAGCCATAAATTAATCACAAATATGTCTCATCAATATGGTTTCCCCCATAATTTAGCTTGGAATACATGTCCCATGACCTTCGCCTTATCTTATTTACATTAAAAATCAATAAGGGGATGTTACAAACCCCTCCCCCTTGAGGGAACACCATCCTCAATGTTCAATGATGCTTATACACCAGAAAAACACATGTTTCCCATGGAGCTTTATAACACATATAAATGAAACATTTACATCATATCATATTATTGAGACCATGACAGCGATAATCTGAACACCATACCAATTATTGGAGCTATATAACACAGTTTAATGCAGTATTTACAACATACATATGTATAAATCAACACAAAACCAAACACATACATCATAATACATCTCCTCAACCTGTGACTATAGATACGTATCCTACATCTCGTGAACCATCTCCCATGTAGCTTCATCGAGGCCAAAGTACTTCCACTCCACTTTAACCTACTCGATTTCTCTGTTCCATAGCATGAGTGTTTCCACTACAATATTCATTGTGGTTGTTGATGGAATTCCCCCTTTGGTTCCACCTAGAACACAGACAATTCAATTGCATGATCAACATCCTTCACATACTTCTTAATCAATGAAACATGGAAAACATCATGGAATTTCACTCTCGAAGTTAGTGCATGTCTATAAGCCATTAGTCTAATCCTCTTAATGATCTCAAAATGCAAGCAATATCGAGGTGCCAACTTGGCACGTGATCTAATCCTTAAGGATCTCCTCTTGGGCTTGATGCTTAAGTAGACATGTTCCCCAACCTGAAACTCCTTAAATACCCTGTGTTGATCTTCTTAGCTATTTTTACTATCCTATGTTGCATTCAAAATCCTATTAATAACCTACATTTCCTATTGCATCTCAATGAACATATTCAATCCAATGAAAACCAAGTTCACTTGATCACTCTAGTTGATATGAAAGTATTACAAATCTGCCCATAAAGTGCATCAAACATTCTCATCTTCAATGATTCCTAATATCCATTATTGTGTGCAAAATATACAAGTGGAAGATACTCTCCCCACCTTTATTGTTGATGCATGACATACATCCTCAACATGTCCTCAAGACTATTGTTGACCCTCTTTGTCTATCCTATCTCTGAATGGTAGGTTATACTGAAAGCCAACTTTGTCCTTGACCTACAAATAACTCCTTCCAAAACTTAGAAGTGAACTTGGTATCCCTGTTGGATATAATCTTCTTGGGAACACCATGAAATATCACTATCTCCTTTATGAGGACCTGAGCTACATCACTAGCTAAATTAGTGGAGTTCACTGGAATGAATTAAGCTTCCTTTTTCAATATGTTAACTATAACCATGACGGAATCATGTTGTCTAGCTGTCTCCGAAAATAATTTAATGAAATCCATGGAAATGTCTGCCCATTTCCACTTTGGAATCAAAATGAGGTGTAATATACCACTTGGATGCGTGAACTATGCTTATAAATGTTGATAATCTAAACATCTAGTGATGAAATTAGCCACCTCCTTCTTTAGATATGACCAATAGTAGGACTTCTTCATAATTATCGAAGTCTTTTAATATCCCGGGTGACTGGAATATGACTTGACATGAAATTACATCAACATAAGCTTCTTGAGCTCACTATTGTATGACACATAGATCCTATCGCTAAATCTTACCAAGCCATATACTACAAGATGATAATGTACATCCTAATCACATGTACTCTGTTGTTGTAACCTATGCTTAAGTTGTTGGTACTTTTTATCTCGCTCCACTGCCTGTAAGATCCTCTCTGCAAGTCTATCCCATACAAACTCATATCTGCAATGTGATTTGTGTACACTCTTCTACTAAGAGCATTTGCAACCATGCTCTTCTTACCCTGAATATACATGGTCTTGAAGACAAATTCCTTGAGCAATGATAACAATCTATATTTCTTGGAATTCATATCAAGTTAGTTAAAAAAGTATCTTATCCCACTTTGATCACTCATCAAAATGAACCTCCTGTCAAGAAGATAATGTCTCCACTTCTTCAAGGCATGGATGATAGTTTCTTACTTGAGATCATTAGTCACATAGTTGTACTTGTTCTCATTTAGCTTCCATGACTCATACTATACCACCAATCCTTATTGCATTAGACTCCACCAAGTCTTCTCGTGCAAGAATCTATACATAGCACGAACTCTTTATATGGATCTGCAATATTTGAAACTAGAGAAATTGTAAGAAATTGATTCAACTACTCAAAACTAGCTGCACATTCCTTTGTGTTGCAGGTTGGAAAACCCTAGGACCTTGGGTTGAAAACCCTAATAGAGCGAAGGGCAAACAATATCAAGAATTGCACAGACAAACAGTTTAAATGCTTATACTACTAAACTGGGAGGAAATGACCTTACCCAGAAGTCCTACGTTTGGATAGATCCAGAATGGTTCAAACCCTCTATTTCTTCCAATGCCTTTGAAACCTATAAGTTATCTAAGAAAAGCATATACAACAATAGTAACATAAAACATGTTCATGATATATACATTAGATGATATAAGAAAATGAACAATTACGCATTAACATAAGATTTATAAACAAATCACAACATGGATCAATGCATAAACATGATAAATATCAGGAAAGACCAACATTTATTTATTGATGTAAGCTACAAGAAAGGTGGAAAACTACAACTTGAGCCTCCCTCCAGCTCCAAGTGGAACCATCCTATGGATTCATCTTGTCCCAGCCTCAACAATCTTCCTCCGTCAACATACACAAGGATATCACAAGAGTGATGAAGGATATCTCAAAAGAGGAAACAAGAGTTTCCTAAAGCTTGGGTTAGTGTAGTAGGCATAGGGATTTCTTCAGTCTCAATCAAGGATCAATCAGCTATAATATCAATATCTCATCTCTTCTCCCCTTAGGCCTTCCCATGGTTGTTTATTTATACTTCTCCAAATTAGTTTTTTCAGTTGGGAAATAGCTGGGCCACAAGCTACAGTAGGTGAGTAACAGGTAAAAACCATAAACTCCACCCAAAATTAAGGAAATTTATTATTCTTAAGTGTTTTAACACATATTCATGTGTTGGGTATATGCTGACCCACGTGTACACGCTTTTAACACAGGGAAAAGTAGTGTATAGGAAATAAAATATTTTTTTTTAGATTTTGTAACAAGTCTGGAAAGGAAGGGTTTCCCTAGGCAATAACCAAAGCATCAGATCTACCAAGAGTGGTAAATGGTGCTATAACACTTTAACCATTCAAACTACTTTCCTTTTTGCTGTAATGAGGTAAGAGGATATAAAATCCATGAGAAATTCCTAATGAACCTCTAGCAATAACCTCATAACCCCATGAATGATCTAACCACATCCACATTCCTAGGAGTTGCCCACTGCATTATGGATCTAATTTTTTCTACACCCATTGCCATGCTTTCCTCAGAAATTACATGTCCCAAGTAATGAACTTATTTCTGATAGAAACTACACTTACTAATATTGGCATACAATTGATCCTCTCTTAACAATATCAACATTATTTCCAAGCATTTTGCATGCTTTTCTCATTCTTAGAATATATCAATATATCATCAATGAATACTTTCAAAAACTTGTCCAGATAAGGGTGTAACACACTATTCATCAAACACATGAAAATATCTCGAACATTAGTGAAACCAAAAGGAACCACAACAAACTCACAATGCACATACCTGGTCTAGAAAACAGTCTTGTAAATGTCCTCTCCTTTGATGTGTACCTAATGATATCCTAATCTCAAATCAATCTTCAAGAAAATTGTTGCTTGTAGTTTTTAACCCTTACAACAATTACCTGCAAACAAATTCTTAAAATGAAAAATATACGATGGGAGAACATAAAACAAATACATAGAGATTTCTCCCTAGATTTCAAAACCAAAACTACCAGATTGATTTTTCATTCTTTCAATGTTACAATACATATATATACATATCAAAGCATTCATACGCCCCAATCCATTAACCTTGTATTAGAACATAATCATAGTTCTCTTCACCAAATCTACAAAATACCATGCGCAGAAAAGAATCATTCCCAAAACCATGTGCAAAACTGATGCACAAAACCATGGGTAGTTTTTCCCACCATCTTTGGGTCCACCCCCCATCCTTGGGTTCACATATGTATAGGAAAAAAAATCCAGGGGCACTATCCTAGACCCTATTTAAGGGGACTATCATCCCCCTGTAAACACCTCGACAGGAGGGGACTAGTCGTGGAAAGAATATAACACATGCCCAAGTCTATCCCATATGAACTCATAGTTGCAATGTGATTTACGTACACTCTTCTACTAAAAGCATATGCAACCATGTTCTCCTTTCCCTTAATGTACGTGATCTCAAAGTTAAATTCATTGAGCATAGCTAACAATCTATATTTCTTAGAATTCATATTAGCTTAGTCAAACAATTATCTTATCCCACTATTATCACTCCTCAAGATGAACCTCCTCACAAGGAGATATTGTCTCCACATATTCAAGGCATATTTGAGATCATGAGTCACATAATTCTACTCGTTCTCATTTAGTTTCCTTAACTGGTAGCATACCACCTGTCCTCTATGCATTACGACTCCACCGAGTCCTCTCTTGTAAGAATCTATACATACCATGAACTATTTACCTGGATCTGTAATCTTTAAAAATAGAGCATTTGTAATCAATTGCTTCAACTTCTCAAAACTAATTGCACATTTCTTTGAACATTGAAACATATTTTCTTCCCACTGTGATGAGGTAATATGATAGGAAATATGTGATAATTTTTCGATGAACCCCTTCTAATAACATGCTAACCCCATGAATGACCTAACATCATCCATATTCCTAGGAATTTCCCATTCCATGATGGCTTTGATATTTTCTAGATCCACTACTATTCTTTCCTTGGAAATGACATGTCCCAAGTAATGAACTTCTTTCCCGAAGAAACTAAATTTAATAATATTGCCATACAACTGATTCTCTTTTAGAAATATCAACAATGTTACCACGTGTTCTGCATATATATATATATATATATATATATATAAATTAATATTATATAAACTTGTCCATATAAGGACACAACACACTATTCAACAAACACATGAAAATAGTTGAAGAATTAGTCAAACCAAAAGGGACCAGAACAAACTCATAATGCTCATACCTGGTCCAGGAATAACTCTTATAAATGTCCTCTTATTTTATGCATACTTGATGTTATCCTAATCTCAAATAAATATTCAATAATATTTCATCTTGTAGGTTTTAACCTTGTACACAATTACCTACAATGAATTCTCAAAACAAAAAGTATACGATGACAAGAACATAAAAAAATACACATATATTTTCCCTTAGATCTCAAAATTGTGACTACCAGAATGACTTTTCATTATATTTCTTTCAATATTACAATACATATATATACATGTCGAAGGATTCATAAACATCAATCCAGTAGCCCTATATTAGAACATAATCATAGTTCCCTTGACCAGATCTACAAAATGCCATGAGAAGAAAACCATCATGCCCAAAAACATGTGCAAAACCCATGCATAAAACCATGGGTAGTTTCGCCTAGAATCTTTGGGTCTACACCCCATCCTTATTTCTTTGTATATATAGGAAAAAAAATCTTGGGGTGCTGCCACAAACCCCGTGTAGGGGAGCTACCACCCCCCTATAAACTCCCTAACAAGCAGGTCTAGTCATCGAAAGAATATAACACACACCCAATTCTATCCCATATGAACTCATAGCTGCAATGTGATTTACTTACACTCTTCTACTAAGAGCATATACAACCCTGTTCTCTTTACCCTTAATGTACCTGATCTGAAAGTCAAATTCATTGAACATAGATAACAAACTATATTTCCAGGAATTCATATTAGGTTGGTAAAACAAGTATCTTATCCTAGTGTGATCACTCATCAAAATAAAACTCCTGTTAAGAAGATAATTTCTCCACATATTCAAGGCATCGATGACAATTTCTTACTTGAGATCATGAGTCACATAGTTGTACTCATGCTCATTTAGCTTCCTTGACTTGTAACATACCACCCATTATTCTTGCATTAGGACTCCAAAAATTCCTCTCTTGTAATAATATGTGCCTACCACAAACTCTTTATCTATATCTGCAAACTTTAAAACTACAAAATTTGTAAGAAATTACTTCAACTACTAAAAAATAGTTGCACATTCCTTTGTGCACTGAAACTTCTTTCCTTTTCGCTGTAATAAGGAAATGGGATAGGAAATCCATGAGAAGTTCCTGATGAACCTCCTATAATAATGTGCTGACCCCATTAATGATCTAATGTCATCCACATTCCTGGGACCTTCGCACTCCATGATGGATATGATCTTTTTCAGATCCACTACTATGATTTCCTCGGAAATGACATGTCCTAGGTAATGAAATTCTTTTTGAAAGAAACTACACTTACCAATATTGGCATACAACTGATGCTCTCTTAGAAATCTTAACATTATTGTCAGGTGTTCTATATTCTCTTCCCCATTCATATGATATATGAATATATCATTAATGAATGCTATCACAAAATTGTCCAGAGGATGAAACACACTATTTATCAAACACATGAAAATAGTTGGAGCATTAGTCAAACCGAAAAGAACCACAGAAAAACCACAATGCCCATACCTGGTCCAGGAAGAAATCTTGTAAATGTACACTTCTTTGGTGCATACCTGATGATATCCAGATCTCAAGTAAATCTTCAAGAATACTGTTGCTAATAGTTTTTAACCATGTACAACAATTCCCTGCAAACAAATTCTTAAAATAGAAAATATGGAATGAAGAGAACATAAAACAAAAACACAAACATTTTCCCCTAAATCACAAAATTGGGACTACCATATTGGTTTTTCATTATATTCATTTCAATGTTACAATACATATATATACATGTCAAATCATTCATAAACCGTTATCTATTAACACTGGATTAGAAAATAATTGTAGTTACCTTGGCCGGATCTACAAAATATCATGGGAAGAAAACCATAATTCCCAAAACCATGTGCAAAACCCATGCACAAAACCATGGGTAGGTCCACCCACTATCTTTGGGTTTGTCCCCAAATCCTTGGGGCTACTTATATGTAGGGAAAAAAAATTTCTTGGGGCACTGCCCCTAACCCCATGTAAGGGGCCTACCACCCCCATGAGGGAATAGTCGTGGAAAGAATATATCACACGCCAAACATTCACCCACTTGTTGTTTCCTTTCCCACTCATGGGGTCACAAGGGAGCTTAATCATTAGACCAGCCTTGCAACGCCCATTATTTCTCTATAGTAAGAAAAAATTTCAGTGCTCACAGACTTCATTAATGCATCTCCACCATTCTTCAAAGTTGTTAGCTTTACCATAAACACATTTTTATCCTCAATCATATCCCTCACAAATCGATATTGAACATCAATGTGCTTTGTCTTGAATTATAAGCAAGGTTCTTTGCCAAGAAAATTTCACTTTGGTTGTGACAATCTACACTTATAGCTCATTGTACTAACCCCATACTTGAGCACAATTTCTGCAACCAAACTGCCTTATTGCTTGCATGAGTGGCTTACATGTATTCTACCTCTTTAGTTGAAAGTCCCACTATATATTGTGTCTTTCTTATCCAACTACCTCCTCCTCCCAATAGGTTAAAAACATACCCACTTGTAGATATTCTTTGATCTACATCTCCAACCCAGTCTACATCAACAAAGCCATGGATGCCCAGAAATTTGTCCAATCCTGGTCTTCCATGGTAGAAAAAATAATAATCACTAATGCCACACAAATACCTAAAAATATACTTTACTGTTGTCCAATTCCCCTTCCCTGGTTTTGACATAAACTTGCTCAATACTCCCACTACATGTGGAATGTTTGTTCCAGTATAGACCATTGCATACATTAGGCTAGTGACTGCAATTTCGTATGGAACACACAACATGTCCTCTTCCTCTTCTTGTTTCTTGGTATACTGCTTAGTGGATAACTTTAAACCTATAGGAATAAGAACCTTTAGCAGTTTACTTTCCTTCATATTAAATCTCTATGGTATTTTCTCGACATAACTCCTCTAGTTTAACTAGAGCTTCCTCTTTACTTTTGGTGAAGCCAAGTCCCCATATATATGTATCAAATTTCTGATACCATATTCTTCATGACTATTTCAACCCATACAAAGACCTTTTTAACTTGCATACCAGTTCTTTCTTACCCTTCACCACAAATTGTTCAAGTTTCTTCATGTAGATATTTTCTTCCAAATCCCCATGAATAAATGTTGTCTTCACACCCATCTGTTCTACCTCAAAATAAAATGCAATAACAACATATAAAAGTAATTTAATAGAAGCTAACTTGGCAACAGGAGAAAAATTATCACCAACATCAATTCCCAACACTTGGGAATAGCCTTTTTCTGTCGACTGAGCTTTGCATTTCTCCACCTTGCCTTCTACATTCATATTCTTCTTAGACACCCATTTTTCTCCCATGGATTCCTTCCAACTGGAAACTCCACTAGATCCCAAGCCTCATTTTTGTCCAAATATTCCATTTCATCAACCATGGCCTCTTTCCATAGTTTTCCATCCTATGAATCTACTACCGCCTTGACAATTGCATCTTTCATAACTCCCCACCATTATTTGTAATCAGCACCTTGACCTTTTTCTCCGTCTGATTTTCCACTAGAGCCTTAAATTATTTAAACCTTTCAAAAACATCAGATTTCTTCCTAAGGAAATATATCCATGTATTCCTTGAGAAGTCATCTATAAAGGAGACATAGTACATAGACTTACCAAGTGATGAAACTGACACAGGTTGAAACACATCACTATGCACAAGTTCTAATATTCCTTTCACCTTCTTATCTTTCGAGGGTAAACTCACCAGATTATGCTTGCCATATACATAATATTCACAAAAATTTAAATCTAGAGAGAAATTAGACATACCTTCTACCATATGATTACCATGAAATATTCAAATGCCCTTCTCTAAAATATGTCCAAGCCTTTAATGCCATAACATGGCCTTTTCTCCAGAGACCACTAGGTTTTCTACTCCACTTTCAAGAACCATAGAACTATTGCGCCCATCAATAATAGTGCTACATAGAATATTGTACAAATTTCCAATCTAAACTCCCTGCATCAATTCTAGTGCTCCCCAAACCATCTTGTAGGTATATTTCTCGAACATTTTTTTTACACCTGCATCATCCATCTTGATTACATAAATCAAATTTCTGGCGAATGCAAGAATATGAAAAGCACTAGGAAGCGTTCTAATCCTTCCACCTTGTAACTTTAGCTTGAATTTTCCATGTCCGATGATTCTACCCTTCCTATCATCCCCTAAGAATACATCACAACCACAATATTTCTCATACTTGCAAAAGAACTCCCTATGGGGATTGAAGGGAAATGATGTGCTTGAGTCAATTAACCATGCCTCATGATCTACATGTGTTCTTGAAGAAGAATCCAAGTACACATCCCCACCTTCATCTAAGGTGGTTTTTGCCTCTACAAAAGGATCATCATTGGATCTTTTTCCTTTCTTAGGAGCTTTAGATTGACCGTCCTTTTTGTAGTTCCCTTCCTTTCCGCATTTCCAACATACCTTTAGAAGTTTTCATGGAGATTTAGATCTACCACTCGACTTATTTTTTTTTGTTCTAGGACCATCCTCATATATACAAGGCATCTCCATTCTGTCTCTACATATTTTTTTGTCTCATCTCCTACAATGTAAAGGATGAAACTATTTCATCAAACTTCATGGTAGTTTTATTGCTACCTATAGCAACAACTAGACTATCCCAAGAATATGGTAGAGAACAAAGAGAAATGTGCCAATATCTTTGTTTGAAATTTTATTTGAACGAATAAAAATTGGCTTACCAAAGTATTAAAGGCATTCAGATGCTCTATCACCGAGTCTCCATCCTTCACCCTGTGATCCCCTTACTATGCTAGACACAAGGAACAAGGGTGACTCTCTGCCCCCTAGGATTCCCTCGCACCTGCCACTATTCATGAAAAGAATATAACACACACCCAACACTACTCCCTTCAACTAATCAAACAAATTGTCAATCAATAGGAAAGGTTAGTTTTTCTTGATCGCTACCTTATTCAACTGCCTATAGTCAATGCATAACTTTAGAGTACCATCCTTCTTCTTCACAAACAACATTGGTGTACCCAAAGATGGCACACTTGGCCTAATGTATTCCTTGTCAATAATTTCCTTAACCTACAACTTAAATCCAACCAACTCTAGGCTGCTCATCCTATAAGGTGCCTTTGGTGTTGGTGCTGCTCTTCGCATCAATTCAATAAAAAATTCTTTATCCCTATGAGGTGGTAACTCTAAAATATTTGTTGGAAATACATCCTAAAACTACTACAAAAACCATATACCTCTTCAAGTCTTCAACATCGTCAACACCCTTCCCTTTGTCACTAGAAATGTGAACTACAAATAATACACACCCTTTCTTGTGATTGCACTTTACCTGCATAGGTGTAAACATTCTCAGTGATGTAATATTCTTCCTACCCTATAAAATTCTCTTCTCTCCATCATCATCCAAGCACTCAATAACCTTACCATAGTAATTTACCTTAGTCCTATGAATGTACAACCAATCCATACCCAACAACATATGGTATGATCCAAACAAAGGAACATTTGGATGTGTTGATTTAGACATACCATTCAGCTCAAATGAACAAAATCTTACCCAATAATAAACTCTTTTATTTGTACCTGTAGCCAACTACACCAACCAAGTCTCTGCGTGCACTTTGTTATTCAATCAACACTTATCTACCAATTCAAGACTGATATAGCCATATTTAGATCCAGAGTCAACCAAAATATAAAAAAATTGAACACAAATCTTACCTTCCATCTCAATAATAGATGCGTGATAATTAGGCTTCCTATTATCCAATGCTACATAAGTCATGGGAATTCTCTTTCCAATATACCGAACTATATGTGCCTCTTGAGCACTGTAGATTTGAGGTTTGTCACCCTAATGTTGTAAAAAATCTCTTTTGCGATGATCTTTTTGACAAGTCCAACAATGGAAAGGCTTCCTTCCATAACCATTGTTCTTCTCCTTGAACTGAAATCCTTGTCCTCTGTCAATTGCATTAAATTTATTTTACAACAATGCATTCTCCTTATTAGCTTCATCCTGAGGTATTCCTTGCTTCTGATCCCACTTACCCTTAGTCTTGTCATTTCCTTTCTAACCCTGCCTAGACTTGGACTTATGCTTCAATTACTCATAATTGTGCTTCAATGTTCCAATGACTTATTCTAGTGACTATGGCTCATCATACTCAATTCAATCCTTGAATGTTATTGGGAGCTCACTGATGAACCTTTGAACTTTTGTTTTCTCATCCTTGAGGTAAGGCATATACCTCAACAAATCCAGGAACTTAGTCATGTACTCCTCATTTGTCATTCATCCCATCTTCAACCCATAGAACTCCTTATCCTTACCATGATATCTCTCTGAGAAGTACTTCCTTCAAAAAAGTATCTTGAACTTGTGCCAACTCAAATCATATATCCTAATATATCTGACACACTTTACATCTTCCCACATAATATTTTCTTTCCCTTTGAGATGAAACTAACTATTTTTCCTTTCATACTCTATGTTTAATGATGCAACTCAAAGAACTTCTTCATCTAAAGCAACCATGATTTTTCATTTTTCATCTTTTGGTTTCTTCAAATCTCCATCAAATGTAGGAGGCTTAGATTTCTTGACCTCTTCTAGTAATTATTTATTCTTGTTCCTCATGTAAGGATGATAACGATGATTTCGATGTTATCTCCCTAGTTCAAAGCCAGAAGAGAAGCCATAACCATTGCCTCTCATATCAAGTGTATCAAAGAACCTACCATCTCTGACTATGTCATCCCTGCCTGACATGTTCCCTAATCGAGATTCGAGATCTACTACCATAGTTGCCATTAGTCCTTTCCTTCTATCCATAATCAATTTGTGGTTATCCATATCTCTTTAAATCTGACAAACTATTAAGAATAACTTCATTTACCTCTTCATTCCTTTTCTATGCCCAGAAAATTCTTTCCTGTGACTAAATGATCCTATCATTATATACCTTGCAACTCCTATCATATGCCTTTAAAATTCTCAAAGTATCTGCTATGTTAGGAGAGTACTCATCTCTTGACTTCTCATCTAATCTATAAGGAATGTCACATGAACTGTAGTCCACCATTTTTCTATTCATCTCTGATGCTCTTCTTCTTCCTGCAAACATACCATGTTAGATAAACCAAACACAAACATCATCAACATGCCTCAGTCAAGCTCAAGGGAGGCTATCTTTTATGAACAAATTAATCCAAATTAGACTAAAATATATATAATAATATATATATATATAATATATATTATATATATATATAATATATATATATATATATATATATATATATAATATATATATATATATATAATATGATATATATTATATATAATATAGATGTATAACATCAACATTTCAATCATCTCAACATACAAAATCATACTAGCGAGGTCATGATGAGGCAAACTACAACAATAACCATCATAATGCATGCATAACTAACACAAAGACAATGTAAATGCATTCATGACAGACACATTCTGGCCATCTAGTACAAGTGTTTTCACCAGAAATCTCTAATACCACCCTATGGTATCAGATATCACCCAAAGAGAACATAAACCCGCTCTGATACCACGATGTAAATGCCCCCTCCCACATTTACCCAATTTCACGAGCCTACCAAGGTAAACATGAGACGAAGGGTTACTATGACATGGCCTGAACTTTGAAATCCAGTTAAAGAAGTGGGATGTACAAACTACTACCAAATTGATAACTCACAACATCCCTAAGGGTTATAGGTCACTCAAAAGCCAAAGGACCACCCTAGGAGAGGAAACCCTGAGTTGACACTAGTTATCCACATGATTAACCCCCAACGACATGCATGAAAAGGCTCGGGTGTGGTTATAAGCCTCCAACTACATGCACAAAATTGCTTCCATGAGGTTTTGACCCAACTTGCCCAGTTCAGAGGGTGTGGTCCTAGTATTTGAACCAACTTTTGAGGCCAGCATTCATACCACTATCCAATCTTGCCTAAGACTTTCTAGAATCATAATTTACTTGATGAAAAATCTAAACATTCAAATCTGAATAAAAAAATTGACCTATACTCCCTAGTACACACGAGACATTTGGTCAAACACTTGGAAAACATGTAAGTTATAGGTAATGAGTGCATATCTGATCATAAGAGTTTGAGATTCATCTGAGAATCAACAAGAAGGATCTAGGCCCTCTCTACGTAGCTGAAACAAAACTTATTAGTCCATACATTCATTAGCCAATATATAGTTGATCAAAACATGTAAAGAGTAATAGATATAACATGTCATATAACCAGCATTTAACGATAAAATAGCCAACATATAAACCATGAAAAGTATGGCATTATATCACCAATATAATGTTATGAATTCTCATAGATCATAATAAGGAAATGGCTCATATTAACATGTAAAATACCAACCAATTCAGGGACTTCCACATAACACCTAACCATATATTAGGCTACACAAATTCTCTCTTTCAACCAATCGCCCCCTTGTCATATTCCAAATGTGAATGTGGGATCTCATGGAATGAACTAAGAGAAAACCAAACTAGGGTTTCCAAAGGCCAAACCACCTCAACCCTCATCCACAGTTATTCCACCTCCATGGCCAAACAACACTACCACCAACCGGATTGGTCTCTTCCCAGGTTGTCCAAGGCTCTTGCAACTAGTAACTCAACCTATAACCTTACAGGGCTTTGATAACATTTGTCCATTCTAACTCTAGGGACTAGTAACTAAACCTAGCAAGGGCTCTAAATAATTTTTTCCAACCTAGGCTCCAATACTAGTAACTCAGCCCAAGTTGTTCCAAGTCTTCCAAAGCATTTGTTGCAACCCACATCCATAAGGAATTATGAGCTCCAATAAAACTACAATCAAGTGGAAAAACCCACAACACCATGGATATATAGGAATTGGAAAGGAAAGGATAAAACCACACTCAATCCAAGAAATTATCCATGCCAATGACAACACATAACCAAAAAATCTTATCCATATACCATGAATCCATAAATCAAGAAGGAAATCAAATATGCAACTGTTACTTACAAAATAATCCAACTGCAGCAGTTGATCAACCTATTCCCTTATGCTTTCTATTTTCATTTATCTTATTTCTATAAATCCAATGCATGTCGAAGTGCTCTAAGAATGATCCAAGAATTCTCCAACACTTCTCTAAGTGTGCAAAAGTGTGAGAGAATGAGAGAATAGAAGAGCGTTCCACCCACAAACTGTCAAAAGGTTATGAATTGATCGTAAAAATCCTTTTATCATTAAGGCCTTTAATTTCTTCATATTTCTTCATTTTTACTTCAATTTCCTACTCATGAAACTATGTGACACTTATCTCCCTTTTCTCCTATTCTACTTTATTTTCATAAATAAAATATCAATTAATTACTCTTTTCCTTTACGAATGCCTTTGCCAATTTCCATAGCCATAAATTAATCACAAGTGGTACCTATCATTATGCTTTTTCCCAACATTCAGCTTGGAATATGTGTCCCATCACCTTGGTCTTATTTTATTTACATGAAAAATGAGCAAAGGGTTGTGTTGTAGCTGCAACAACCACACTCCAAAATTTTTCCTTAGCTTCATCTTGGAGACTCCCTACCAACCTTTCACAGTGGCATGTCTTGTCTTGTCAAGTACACGGGCTTCAGTGATTTTCTTGCAAAATGACATCCTGTCCATTAAATGTTGTTGCATCCCCCTCAAAGGTTGATTCATTAGACTTGGTCCAGTTGCAGGCTGACAAGCTCCCTCAATAAATTGTGCAATTTTGGAGGGAAACTAGCCTTCCCTCGCGAAATTTTGCAATTCTGTATGGCAGCCTACAAGGCTCAAGAATTTCGAAATCCTGCTTGTCACTGTTCACTAAGAAAATTGTGCAATTATTCCTAGTAGGCCTCCTAAGCCTAGAAATTGCATAATTCTGGGTAGCAGCCAGTTGCTCTGCCTAGAAATTGTGTAATCCTTATGGGTAGCCACCCAGCTCCCTCCCAAAAATGCACTTTGTTTCCTCCTAGCTCAACACACTGTTGCATGTCTAGCCGAGTTGACCAATTCCCTTCGAGATCAAGCAAAATTGATTTGCATGGATTAGCTGCTCCTCCCAAGGTAGCATGTAAAGGAACCCTTAATTCACGGATCTATTTTTAGCAACCTGAGGTTACATCCAAGGATAATCTCAGAAACCTCCCGCCAAGTGTCGGTTTTCCTAGATTTGTGGCATGCATGTCACAACCTCTATCTTGTCAAAACTCATCAACTCAATGTTGCAAACCTCATTCCTCACATCGAACTTGTAGCTCTAGCATCCCACATTGCATCTACAATTCATCGGCACATTCCACTTAGTTGCCTTGGGTTAATCCCGCTGCTCATGACTTGCGCTGCGTTTCTAGTGCCTTTTGTGTTTCGCTTCATATGAATGTTGTCTTCTTGATTTAAGTGAGCACTTGCTTTCATTTGCATGCATACTAGCTCGTACTACCACTATTTCAGTTTTCATCTGCATCTCCCTGATGTTGCATGCATGGCATTGTTTTTCATGGAAGATCGTTGTTACAGTGACTCACTTCAAACACATGCATTCTTTCCCATTTTTTGAATCCTACACTTGTTGTTTGCATGAATGATCACTCTCTCATTTGCAGTCATCTCACCATGCTTTCAGACTTCTCATGTTTTAGTCACCCATCGACCGGACTGGGTTGCCTTGCCCAACTAGCACTGTATAATTCTGGAAGCAAAGAATCTACCTTCCCTCCATAAATTATGCAGTCTATCCAGGGACTAACCTCCAGGCTTGCATTACAAAATTCTTGGAGGCAGTGTCTTGCTGGCCCAAGAAAATTCATAATGCAATTTGTTGGTTGCATGTCATTGCTGACTGAAATTGTGCATTGCACAGTTTCAACCCTTAGCAGGCTAGGCTCGACTATGCATTGCACAGTTCCAACAGCTAGTCAGCCTCCTAATAGGCCAGATTGAGCCTTGCACAGTTTTGGCAGTCAGTCTCCTGACCTCCTGCATAAGTTACATAACCTTCATGATCGGTCACACAGGTATGTTGGAAGTGAGTTCTAAAGTTCATTTTAGTTTTCGACTGATAGATTGCTTGCCATGATTGTTGCCATGTCTCCAAGTATCTCAAGTTTTCATCTACCTCCCAGTAGTACATGTACAATGGTTTCCAGGAGAGCAGAGTCGAGGACACTGTTTAGGGCACACTTGGGGATGTAGTTAATCAAGTGTCTACGAACTTGCCTACCTACGAAGACATCAAGTTGTTCATAGACAAGGGCATCTAGATATGATGGTAGTAGCATCACAGACAATAGCACCATGAATAGCATTTGAAGGTAGCATACTAGATGTAATGAAGGCAAGAGGAAGTGTTCTAAAAATGGATCCTGGATAAACCTCTAAGTCTAAAAGAATTCATGCAACAGGTAAAAGGTGCCAAATGGCACAGATCCTTTGTAAATCAGAGCAAAAGGAAAATCACAAGCTGCTCTCAGAAATAGTCTCATTGCAGAGATCTTCTCATTCTGAATCCAACACAACGTGAATGGGAGAAAACAGACTCGAGATGAAGGAGTTATTGTAAAATGAAAATTTCCCATTGTCCTTAGAAAAGGAGGCAATTTCATTAAATTTGAACTATATTGAAAATTTTGATTATAGGTTGATGGGCCAATCCACAGCTGACACATGGCAGGCTGGGATTGGGCCACGTGGCCCACTCTGATTGGTCTAAGAAACATTGGTATTATATCGGTAGATGGCTATATAAAGCAGGGACCACAGGTTTTACAACATCATGACATGTGATTGACGAAACATCACATCGCTTAAATCTAAAGGAAAAGGCCCTGGGCTGATGCAACTTGCAACTACGATCGTCGATATCGGCAATCCCAAAAGAGAAGGAACCTGGGCCAATATGACTTGTGACTGCGATTGCGGATATCGGTTGATTGCTGTCGGTGATCCCAAAGAAGAAGGACCCTGATCCATGTGACTTGCGATTGCGATCAGAACCGAACGTGAAAGGGTTCTGAAATATAAATACATAATATTTCAGATCTAGACGAAAGCCATTTTCATGGGATTTTGCATTATTTTTCATGTATTAACGTATTTTAAAAATACAAAGGGGAAACCTATGGACAAGCCAATTTCATTAAGCGACAGGGATTCCCAAGTAGACCTAATGAGAGAATAGGGCACAATTATGAATATTTTAAGTCTGATATATTGTGTTTTATGTGGATTTTCCCATGTTTTCACATCGTTCCCTGTGTAAATAGAGAACGACTATTACAAGGGACTTCAAGCATCAATTTCCCTCATCTGTTGCAGAAACAGTTGGTCGTTTCCCTTGAGTGTGTATGCAATTATTATTGAATGCCAAAGAAGGGATTCGAGTAGACATGGTCGAAAGTTGCAGAGCTCGAAAGGGAAAACCAATATGCAGTGCGATTTGGCTTAAAATCCATGAATGTCAAAGATAAAGGGTTGTTGGGTTGTTGAACAGTGGCCAACTTATTGTTTTCTACTGAATGTTGAAAGTAGTAGCAGTAGAGAGTCGAGAGAGAAAAGCGATAGAGAACCAAAGAGCCATTGTGCAGGGGCTGCTAAATGGTTGATGGTGGCTGAGTTGCTGAAGCCGAGCACAAACAGGCAGTGCTAAGACAACAGTGCAGTAACAAAAGAGTAGCCTACGGGGTCACTTGTTAGTTAAGTGAAAAGCCAAGGGGATTGTTTTTCTGATAGAGAGCCAAAGAAGCTAGAGCTGAAGAGCTGAGAGCCAAAGAGTTAAAGCCAAGAGACAGAACCAGGAGCCAAAGAGCTAGAGTCAGAGCGAAGAGCCAAAAACAAGAGATAGAGAGCCAAGAGCGAGAGCTTCAAGAGCCAAGAGATAAAAAGGTGTCTGAACCCACTGTTCTTGTGTAGAACAGCACGAGTCAAGCCAAAGAGATTGTAAAATGACTTACACCATAATCCCAGAGAGCCAAGTCAAATTGACAAGAGCTCACGGAGACATAGCCCAAGAGTTGTGGGTGAACTCCAAATTAATATTGTTGTTTTTGTGTGTGTTTTATTGCTGCATTATCTCTGCTAGTTTATTTACTATAATATCCATTTATATATCAGTTTAAACACATTCACATATCAACACAAACACCAGATTTTAAAGCAAATAATCAGCTGAGACCAAATAGAAGCATACACCCATATTTTCAAGAATTTCTTAATTTCGCATTGGTTAATCAAACAGACGTGGGAAAATTCAAGCTTTAGAAGTGGGAGAGGTTTTTGTAAGCTAGACAAGAAGCCTAAGAGCCCCATTTTTAGATCGAGTGGTATCAGAGCTCAAGATTGATTAACCACACCTTCAAGGAAGGATTATATCAGAATGCCTGATTTACAGAGAAAATACTAGTTCTCTAAAATGTGTTTGAACAGCAAGAGGATGATTGTATGCTTGTTTGCAGACTAACTATTTGTTGAGTTTGCAGAGGTGAAGGGAAAGCTATTGATAGCTCAATCCAGGAAGGACAAGAAGGAGAAGGGTTGAAGGCGTTCTTCTATCCCAAAGGAACTCAAGGAAATCCAAAGCACAAGAGGTTTGTTGCAAGAGGTTGCTTAAATAAGCTCTTTATTTATCTTGTTGAAGTTGTTTTGTTCATTGGCGTAATGACAACTTCTTCAAGTGGGTCCTAAAATTCTACTCTCTTCACAAGACTTTATGATGAAGACATGAAACAATAATTGTCCACCATGATGGATATGGTGAGGGAAATGTAAGATGATGGAAGGAAGAGTGGCATGCTTAGAAAGTAGCTGAATTCCATGAAGGAAGAGAAGAAGTTGCTTGCTGACAAATTGTAGGAAATGGAGAGGCAACTTCATATTGAAAATATGAGCCTCAAAAGGATGCATGAGTAGGAAACACAACAATTTGTTGCCCACAAATCCTTAGTGAAGTATCAACTTGAAGAAGATGTAAGCCATTCTAGTTTGTCTTCAAATTCCTCTGAGAATGCTTGTATTGGTTCTTTTGAAAAACATACTAAAGGCATAGATTCCAAGCTAATGTCCAAGATGGGCTATGAAGGAAAGGGCTCAAGAAAGCATGCACAAGGTATTGTTGAACCAATAATGGTTGAGGAAAGGCCTAAATATTTGGCTCTTGGCTATGGATCGTCTTATGGAAAGAGTTCCAAAGCTTCCATGAAGGCCATTGAAACAATCCCAAGAAAGAGTTTCATTTCATGTCCTCTACCTCAGAAGTGTGAAGGTTGTATCCAAGAGGAATACAATAGATTGAAACAGCAATTGTAGGATGTAGGTGTATAGAAGCACACACTTGAACCAGAGAGTTGGGAGAGACTCTAACAACCTTGAAGAGTTTGATGGTGTTCCAAAGGGAGCCACTTCTTCATTTGCTTCACCTCCTCATGAAAGCAATAAAGGTGAAAGAGGCAGGTATAAATCTAGTTCTAATTATATTCCTTTTGATTTTGCAAAGCATGATAAATTTCCACATAAGTATGGGGAAATAGTTGCATGTTACTTTTGTGGTTTGGATAACCATGATGTTTCTATATGTTAGAAGAAAATGGCCGCATACAAGAAGCAGAAGAAGGAAAAGAAGCAAGAAGCCAAAGGTCCATTGGACAAGGCAAATCATGCTATCAAGAGGATGCACATGCAGTGCACTTACTTCCATAAGCAAGGACATCATGCTACAAAGTGTTGGAAACTGAATCCAACAATGCCTCCACCAAAGCTGAAGAAAGTGGAGAGAGAAGATGGAAAGAATGGAAGTGAAGATTCCATGAATGATGTGTCTCAAAATGATTCACATGTTGATGCTGATGTGCAGGCGAGGGTAGTACATTTGAAAGGGATTGGTAAGGAATAGTTAGAGTTCTTATCTGATTAAGATTGCATGTCTATTGATGCATCTACATTATATTTCATTTCATCTTTGAAAGTACAGTGTGCTTAAGTGAAAGTTGAAGGATGAAATGCATGCATGAGCTTGAGATGCATGAGCATAGGGATGTTGATGATTTCCTTGTTTTTGAACGTGTATGTATGTAATTAACTTGTAGGGTTGATTGATTGACACACATGTGATGCCATGTTTACTTGAAAGAAGTTAACTTGGTCTCCAAATGGAGATAATGATGAAAGTTTCATCTTTTGAAAAAGAGTCCTAATGGTATTTTTCGACATGCTTGACTTGAAGGGTCATTGTTTAAAGGCATGTTTTGTGGGCTTATTATCTAGTCCATAATTTATATGTAGATGTAAGACATGGAGGTGTTCACAAGATATGAAAATCTATTTCTTTTGTTAAAGCAAGAGTTTACTCCATCAAGTTGTTGTCTGTATGCTTGTTGTTGTTAACAGTTGTTGTTGGCAGCTTGTTAAACAAGTACAAAATGAATTTTTTGTGGAGAAATGTACTTCACATTTGTTGAGCGACCTTGGATCAATGATCAAGGCAAAGAAGCTCAAGATACCTTCTATGACCATTTCAATAGAAGTTATGTAGGAAGGCAAGGAGGAAGATCATTCTTCTCAAGAAGACTAGCCCATCCAGAGAAGGGAAGTGGTCAGAAACATTGGTTCAAAGGCGCTATGCAAAGGCAAGTGTAGGGAGGCTGATAGAAGAGGGTGAGTCACTCCCATTTGTTGCTCAGATCAGTATACCAGTCTTTTGGAGACCAAAAGTTATTTTAGTGTGAAGGCGTGATCCAAAAATGGATCATAGATAAACCTCTAAGTCTAAAAGACTTCATGCAAGAGGTAAAACGTGCCAAATGGCACAAATCCTTTGTAAATCAAAGGAAAATGAAAATCGTAGACTGCTCTTAGAAATAGTCTCATTGTAGAGATGTTTTCATTTTGAATCCAACGCAACTTGAATGGGCGAAAATGGACTCTGGATGAAGGAGTTATTGTGAAATGAAAATTGCCCAATGTCCTTAGAAGAGGAAATTTCATTAAATTTGAACTATATTGAAAATTTCGATCATAGGCTCACAATCCAATCCATAGCTCACACATGGCAGGCTGGGATTGGGCCACATGGCCCATTCTGATTGGTCTAAGAAGCATTGATATTGCATCCGCGGATGGCTATATACAGGAGGAATTATAGGTCTTAAGGCATCACGATATGCGATTGCTGAAATATCACATCGCTTAAATCCAAAGGCAAAGGCCTCATGCCGATGCGACTTGTGACTACAATCACATATACCAGTGGATCGCTATTGGAAATCCCAAAAGGGAAGTACCCTGGGCCAATACGACTTGCGACTACAATTGCTGATATCGATTGATCGCTGTCGACGATCCCAAAGGGGAAGGACCCCAGGACATGCAACTTACGACTGCAATAGGAACCGAACCCGAAAGGGTTCCAAAATATAAATACATAATATTTTAGATCCAGACCAAAGCCATTTTCATGGGATTTTGCATTATTTTCCATGTATTAAGGTATTTTAAAAATACAAAGGGGAAACCTATGGACAAGCCAATTATGATAAGCGATAGGGATTCCCAGGTGGACCCGATGGGAGAATAGGGCATAATTATGAATATTTGAAGTCCGATACATTGTGTTTTATGCGGATTTTCCCATTTTTTCACTACATTCCTTATGTAAATAGAGAATGACTGTTACTAGGGATTTCAAGCGCCAATTTCCCTCATCCGTTGCAAAAACAGGTGGTCGTTTCCCCTGAGTGCATATGCAATGGTTATTGAATGCCAAAGGCAGGATTGGAGTAGACATGGCGAGAAGTTGAAGAGCCTGAAAGGGAAACCAATAGATAGTGTAATTTGGCTTAAAATCCATGAATGTCAAAGACAAAGGGCTATTGGGTTGTTGAACGGTGGCCAAGTTATTGTTTGCTAGTAAATTATGAAATTCGTAGCAGCAGAGAGTTGAAAGAGTAGAGCGATAGAGAGCCAAAGAGCTACTATGTAGGGGCTACTAAATTGTTGATGGTGGCTGACTTGCTGAAGCCGAGCATGAATAGGCAGTGCTGAGACAGCAGCGCAGAAGCAAAAGAGCAGTCTACGGGGTAACATGGAAGCCAAGTGAAAAGCCAAAGGGACTGTTTTCCTAATATAGAGCCAAAGAACCCAGAGCTAAAGAGCCAAGAGCCAAAGAGTTAGAGCCAAGAGGCAGAACCAAGAGCCAAAGAGCCAACGTCAAAGGCAAGAGCCAGAACAAAGAGCTAGAGATCCAAGAGCTAGAGCTTCAAGAGACAAGGGATAAAAAGGTGTCTGAACCCACTGTTCTTGTGTAGAATAGCAGGAGTTGAGCCAAAGAGCTTGTAAATAATATTGTTGTTTCTATGTGTGTTTTATTGCTCCATTATCTCTGCTAGTTTATTTACTGTAATATCCATTTATATATTAGTTTAATCACATTCACATATTAACATAAATAGTAGATTTTAAAGAAAATAATTAGCTGAAAACAAATACAAAGATACAACCATATTTTCAAGCATTTATTAGTTCCACATTGGTTAATCAAATAGACTTGGGAAAATTCAAGCTTTAGAAGTGGGAGAGGTTCATGTAAGCTAGACAAGAAGCTAAAGAGCCCCATTTTCATAACAGGAAGGTGGTTGACAACATAGAGATGAAACAAATTTGCAAGCTCAAGCAGATCCACTTATGATAACAACAACTTTGGAGACTCAAGCTATGAGGTGATAGCGTGACATGAAGATTGCGTGAAGGCAAAGAATGGAACAGAGAAGGAGTTGCATGTGCTAAAGTAGCAGCTCAAGTAAGAGTAAGAGCTACATAGGTGGGAGAATGAGTTGCAGCAGGAATAGGTACAACAAGGGGCGCAACATGCAATCATGGCTGAAACTATGATCATAAAAGTTATAGATCCATCCCAGCCACTGGCACAGAGCAGACATGGTGAGAAGTGTTGTTGATCACATGCAAGGGAATTTAGTAGCATGCATGTCATTATGCACACTCATGCGATCCCACCCATTCATCACACTCACCAAGGCAAAGAGAAGAAGCAAGTCTGACTAGAGTTGAACATGCACTTGATAGTTAATGCACATGACCAACAACACACACTGGAATATCAACACAGACACTATGCATCAGTGTTTTACCAGTTCATCCGCACCGAAGAAGATCATGTGCATTCTAGAAAAAAAGTTGGATCCAAGAGCCATACCAATGCACTCGGATGAAACGAAGGCAAGAGTTTTATTCGGCAAGCAGTCACCATGGAGTGCATGCACACCATCATGGACGACCAAGCTTGGCATTAGCTCACCACCTTCACCATCACAAGCATGTCAAAGAGTTGGTCTCACCAAAATGGACCGAGTGTCAGTGATGTCTTGCATGGCTTGCTCAAGCCATTTTGTCTTACATGGGCACATGTGCATTGTAATGTAACAACTTGTCAAGTGGAAGTTCAAGTGTTGATAGTTGGATGTAACAGTCATAGAGTAGATGAAGAGTCATGAGGGTAGACGAACTATCACAAAGGGGAATGTCAAGGGTCACCCCACCCTTTGCTATAAATAGAACCTCATAACTCATTGTAAAGGCTTTTGGTCAGCCAAGCTTCTGATAAGTCTATCTTGGAGAGAGCGTGGACAGTATTGCAATAAGCCTTGGCTTCTCTACTACCCAGAGCTAGTATATCTATTTCGAGGAGCAGGCGGTTGTGGTTGTAACATTCCACTGTAGAACTATTGGTTAGACATGGATGTATTGTATGAACGGAACTTACACTTCTTAATATAATAGAGCCAACATGTTTCATGCATATGTTATATTTTATTCTACGGTATCTAGTTTACTCTAAATGATATACGTATTTGTTTTCTCATGCATGCATGTATGGACTATTTTCGATAAGTATGAATGAATCTTTTTGGAATATGTTGTTGGTTTAACCATAACTTTGGATTGCTCACTAACTTGCTTTCTAGATTGTGATGCATCTTGGCTCGTGTGTTCCCTTCCAAGCCGTGTACTATTACAGGTTTCCAAGGGGTGCACTCACCTCACCCTCAGTGTTTTATAACCTCTCATGCACCTTCCTTGACCTACTACAATTGTCACACCCTTGCTACTAACACGGACATCTTACTTTCCTCTATGCGAAATAGCGGTCAATGCATTACCATATGACCCACTGCTAGAACTCTTATAGCAAATGGTCTGAGGTCTAATTGGGACTTCTTACTAGGGAGATCCCCTTACATGTTGGCGGGTCCAACACCGTCAACAGGTTGTTACACTGACCCCCATTGAATTTTTCCAATCTTTATTAGGGATCCTTGATAGGTTATTGGCACATATTATATAAGCCTTATTGAATTTTTTAATTCTCAATTAAGAAGACTTGATACGCATGTTGTGATAGTGAAATGGCAATAGTATAATAAAATAAGTACTTTTTCTATATGGGCTATTTTTTCTTCACATTCTTTTGACAATTTACCCATGTTTTTATGTATCTTTTTGTTATGTTCTTTTAATTCCAAAATATTATAAGAAAAATCATATATGTTATATGGCAAAAAAAGTATTGAAAATTGAGTAGTTCAACAATTTTACTTGAATGGAAATAAGATCATCTATATTTTTAGATCTTGTGAACATGCAAGGACTAGTTGGCAAGACATCAACTATACTTTGTCTAAATGGGTTGTTGGGAAATCGTTTTCTTTCCATAAAACTAAGAGTAGACCCCTCTCTCAAAAGTGACATGACTTTTATGATGTGGGTAGGACATTGATATTCACCATTATATATATTTTTATTTATGAATTCATCGCAATATTTAAGTTCAACATGGTTTCAGAAGTGATAGAGAGTTTTTTTAGATTCGATTAACTCGATGAGTAACTATGTGAAGGCCAAGATTGAATTAGATACATATATATAGGAGTATGTACAAATACTAATCTAGAGGAAGACATTATAATGAATTTATTATGAGATGAGATCACTCAAACTTAGAGTCGTTGGATTTATTAATTGATTTATTTGAATTGCAATATTTTAGTATTGGCACTACCATTCTTCTCATTAACTTATTTTTATGAAGTCCAAAACAATAGGAGTAGTTTTACTAAGATCTACACTACTTTTTCATTGAAAGAATGTGAATGTAGCTTGTTGTAATCGTGGTCACAAATTTGTGGTAGATGGAAACATGAAGTTGCATTACTTTTAATTTTTCTACCATATAATATGTCAAAAGCTAGAACTTGGACATAAGCTTGTAGTAAGTTATGGGTTTAGGGATAAGATAGTGCTAAGGAAGAGAGGGGTATGATAGGAGACAAAGAAGGAAATTATGAAGTGGGACTTCAAGTCCACCTATCAAAGAATCTTAAAACCTATTATGCCAAGGATCAAACACAAAACATAGGTTAGTGGCACAGTTTCCATGTTTGACGAGAGGATTTATCCTAAACTTTACCATACTTAGATGCACATATAAATAGTTATTGTGTAATTCTGATTGAATCCGTTTAGTCTTGATAATCATATTTAGGAGAGTGAAATAGAAACATTGCAAGAATCATAAGTAATTTTCTAAGTCAGAAAAAGAATTTAAAGAAGCTAAGATGATATATTTATGAGTTCAGAATATTAGGAAGTGCCCAATTAGGATTTGGCTTATATTCCTAGATTATGTTTCTAATCATAAATGTTAAATTTTTTTAGAAATTTTCATACCAAAGAGATTAGAGAATCCTAACATAAATCTATACCATTGTGGAATACCCTGTTGGAAATATTTAGGTTCTGATTCTCTATTTTAAAATTAGTTCTACTACAAATTAATTTTCTTGCAACTAGGAAATGCCAAAGCTATAGGAACCTCTTTATGGTGCACCTAAAAATATTACAAATAATAAATGACTCCAAATACCCTCAATGGATTCATGAACTCACATTTCAACCAAATTTTCACTCAAGAACCACAAAAAAATTATTTTGTAAAAATCAACTACATATTGATTACTAGAAGGACAATACAATCTAGTTCTAAGACACTTAAAATATTTCATGGGAAAATAATTTTATTAGCAAAAAAATATAAATACAAAAGACTCACTTTGAGAGATATCACACCTATAAATTACTAATCTAGGGACTGAACTACCTCAGTTACTTAATCTTAGATAACCAAAATTGCCACAATGTTATATTTTCATTCCATAAACTTAGAAAGACTCAAAGCATATATACGAAGGAGTTAAAAATGACAAATTCCAAGTTAGGTTTTATAAGAAAAAATTGTAAGCTAAAATGACCCTTATATATATTGAATCAGATATTTCTCAAACCCTTCTATTATTGTCACTCCCTATCTCTTGATACCTCAAGTTATATTTTTCATTGGGTAATCATTCATACAAAATTGTATTTTCCACTATGAAAATACATTCACATTAAGGTTAGATGACCAAAACAAGCTATAGTAGCTAACAAATTTGAGTAGGAAACTAGGGATTACCGATTTTTATTCATCATGTGGGGTCTATTCCTTATGGATATATCATAACAAAACAGCTAAAATTATGATTAAAATATAATTACAAAACAATAGGGAGGGTCTTCCTCCTTGGACAAGCATACAACATCCTCATAACTAAGCTTGGGTTAATATGATCACGCCATCAATATTCCATTGGATTTTCAATATTACAACTTGTTTATTATCTAAATCATTGAGAAATCCATGGTGTTCATAAGCTAGATGCAAATCGATGGCACCTAGTAACTATATAGGTTTGACATGTCCATTAGTTATTTTTCATTTATTCATACTAGTCGAGACAAAGGATAATATGTTAAATTTCTTGTTGGAAAAGAGAATTCTCATGATAAGGTGATAGAAGAAGTTTTGGAAACTCCTCATGATATTTGTAATACCCCTATTGCAATTATTTTTATAATACTTTATGAATTCATGTTCACTTGTGACCATGTACATTAGAAACAATGGACATTAAGCCAAGACTTTGTTTGAACACTTCAATGACAAGTGTAAATATTTATTTTCAATACTAACCTAAATTAAAAATCGACAAATAAAACGTTATTTTATAATGATAACTAACTACAATGCAATAATGTGTTGCCATTAATTCCAATAGTGTCATGGTTATACATGTTATATGCCTTATGATGTTAGTAGTCCTCTTGATGTGGGATGCATGTTTGGCTTGATGGCTTTATTTGTTGACATTGATGTCAACATGTTTATGACATGACCTAGTGTAGGGTTTGGAGGTTGAATAGAGATGGTTACAAGGCATGATATGATGGCTTGCCATAGGTTGATGATGTTGCTACATATGTTGCAGATGTTGCTGCTATAGGTGTTCCATATACTTATACATGTGATTGAAGCATTGGATTATTGCTACATGTGTTGAGATGTTGTTTCTTGTAGTGGAGGTGCCTCTACATGTGTTAGAGGAAGTTTTATTACTTGATTGTTCTGCTACAAGTGTTGGAGATGATGCTACACATGTTGGAGGTGTTTGGATAGGTTTTCATTGCTTATTGATTAGCTGGAGGTGTTGGTCATGATGAAGAGTTTGGTAGATAGAGTTTTCATGTTAGTGACTTGTTGCATAAGTTATTGGCCTATGTTATTAATTACAAAATTATTACAGAGGCTTGGAGATGTGTCCAGGAGTTGATCAAAGTGTCCAAGAAGGTTGAAAAATTTTTGAGCTGAGGGAAGATGGTTTTCTTCCATCCTCTACCCCAATCACATGGGTGATGGGTCATGGGAGTGACTGAAAGTTTCAATTCATTGGGAGATAGGATTGTGTGAGCAACTAAAAAGTTACAATCGAGTCTAGCCTCTGTTGTGTGTGTGACTGATCCTTTTCATGAAAATCTCTTCTCAATCATCATGCAATTCAACTAATTTTGGTATTTTGGCAATGTTCTTGATCAAAATTATTAGTATATGATCGAAAAAGGTAGTGGGGCCTATAGACACTAATCAAAGTTGAAAATATCAAAAAGGAAAATGGATTTAGTGGCTTGATCAAGTCAATGAGTTGAACCCGGATCAAATCAAGCATATGGACAAAGTTGTGAAGTCCAATCATTCTTGGTAATTATTTAGTTGAGCACATGAGTTCATCTATATATTAGAGGAAGCTCATTGATAGTAGTTTTATTTTGTTGGTGTGATGAGTGAGTGTGAGTGTAGAAGAGTGTGAAAGTTGTGATATTTGTATGATGTATAATTTCTAAAGCAGTTTTCATGTGTAGTAGTAGTTAGATGAAATATGTTTTAGCCAATATTTTGCGCAGCTAGTGAGGAGATGATCAGAGTTTGATTGTAAGAGTGTTTGGATATTGGTAATAGTTAGTATTTGTTGGATGCATGTATTAGTTGTTTGTGAGCAATTTGATTATTGTAGAGAAGGTTTTTCTATTTCTGTTTTTTATTATTTTATGTAGTGTTGGTGTTAATTAACTGAGAGTTCATTTGAGAAAGAGAGTTGTTGTTTTGTGGAGGAGTTGAGTTTGAAATATTCTAAAATGTGTCCCTAGATTATCAATAGATCAAGATATATTGGTGAAGAAGGGATGAGTGTTCCTTTTTGATGATGGTAGGTAGCATCAGTAGAGGAAGTAATATTCTCATAGACCAATGGGTGTTGGGCAAGGCTTGTTGGGGATAGATATCTCTAGTGGATGGGTGTTCACAAAGTCAATTTAGAGTGAGAAAAATCCTTTCTATACATATCAAACTATGATGATGTAAAATGATTTTTTTCATTAATAAAAGTTGAAGCAGAGAAGCAACAACACCAAGGGTGGTTTTCTTCCTGGACAAGGGTTTTCAACCAAAAATATTTGTGTCTCTTGTGTTGAATTATTGCATGATTTTTTTGTGGATGATTCTCTAATATATCCTTTTGTGTTTTATCTTATGCATGGTTCTAAGGTTTAATTAATTGAATACAATGTTTATAATCTTCCAACAATTGGAATCAGAGCAGGGCTCTCGGCTGTAGCTTGATTACTAGATAGTGGATCTTGGAGTTTTTGACAGATTTTTACAAATTTTTCAAAATGGATCAGAAATGAATTATAATCTTTCATGTAAGTAAATTTGAAACTTGGAAGATGAAATTGGAGTCATATTTTCTATCTCTTGATGAAAATGTTTTCCTATAACTTGAATATGAAGTTAAGTATTAATCTGATGATTTGTCTAAAAAGATTAGTTTGCATAGTATTTCAAATTCTGATAGCATGTATGTGAGACATTGTGAGACTACAAAAGAAATGTTGGACAGGTTGTAAAGTTTTCTTTCTTTCCATAAATATTTTCAACAAATTGTGGTATGATGTTAAACTTCTTCATTAATTTTTCCCTCTTCATTTCTTCTTAAGATTGATTTTCTATTGTTGTCCTTGATTCTCAAGGATTCCATACTTTATTTTGCAATGCTCCACTTTCCCTATTGATATATTCCTTTACAACTAACTGATTTTTATTATTCATTGTTCTCTTTACTTTAGTATGCCTCTTCTTAGGAAATGTATCCATGAACATACATAACTCATTAATTTAAAGTCCATCTTATCCATTAGTTTATACATACTATGAACACTATTCAATTGAAGTTGTACTTCAAAATTTAAAAACTTTATGGCTTCAACTTCAACTCCATTATTTCCACAACTCATAAACTTCAATTCTTCATCATTAGACACCTCTTCAAAGATATTTAAGGTATTTTTCTTCCTCTTGAATGGTTACTTTATGAAATATTGACTTCCATTTTCCAAACTCTGACTTTTAGATGCATCTCACATAAAATAAAATTATTACAACAAACATTAGATCTATGAAAATCACTATCAATCATAAGAATTATTATTGTCTTTCATTCATCCTTGTTTATAAATATGTAATCTCATGTCCCTCCATGTGCGTTAGCTTCTCTTTGATCCTTCGATTTATATTTTGTATCCTATTGGTTACATTTACTCCTTTGTTATGTGTGTCCTTCATTTTGAATTTTCGCATAATTTACTTCATCTCCCGATGAGAAATATGAATAACCCATCATTTTATTCATTGATTTCAAACAAATTTGTTTCTCTTGTTTTCATCTATATTCAAATTTAGTTTCAAAGACATTAATTTCACTGATTCCTCATGCATCATAAATGTTACGACTTTTTAGAAATTCATACCAAAGAGATTAGATAATCCTAACTTAAATCTATACCATTGTAGAATACCCCGTTGGAAACTATTTAGGTTTTGATTCTCTGTTTTAAAATTACTTCTACAACAAATTAATTATCTTGCAACTAGGAAAAGCCAAATATATACGAACTTCTCTATGTTATACCTAAAAGTATTACAAATAAGAAATGACTCCAACTACCCTCAATGGATTCATGATCTCACATTTCAACCAAATTTTCACTCAAGAACTACAAAAAACTTATTTTGAACAAAACAACTACATATTGATTACTAGAATGATAATACGGTCTAGTTTGAAGAAACTTAAAATATTTCATATAACTTAGAGGAATAACAATAGAATGGGAAAATTATTTTATTACTAGGAAAATATAAATACAAAACACTCACTCTAAGAGATATCACACCTAGCAATTACCAATCTACAGACCAAACTACCTCGGCTACTTAATCTTAGATAACCAAAATTTCCACAATGTTCCATTTTCATTCCATAAAACTAAAAATAATGAAAGCATATATAAGGAGTTAGAAAGGATAAATTTCAAGTTAGGTTTTATAAACAAAATATTTGTAAGATGAAGTGATCCTTACATATATTGAATCTGAGATTTCTTAAATTCTTCTATTATTGTCACTCCCTCTCTCTTGATACCTCAAGTTATATTTTTTATTGGGTAATCATTCATACAAAATTGTATTTTCCCACTATGAAAATACGTTGGCATTAAGGTTTTATGACTTGAACAAGCCATAGTGTCTAACAAATTTGAGTAGGCATCTGAGGACTACCAATTATTATTTATCATGTGGGGGATATTCCTTATAGATATATCCTAAAAATAACACTGTAATTATTACTCAAATATAATAACAAAACAATAGGGAGGGTCTTCCTACTTGGATAAAAATACTACATCCTCATAACTAAGCTTTTGTTGACCATGATCATACCATCAATATTCCATTAGATTTTCAATATTATGACATGGTTTCTTATTCAAATCATTCAGAAATCAATGGTGTTCATAGGCTAGATGAAAATCAATGGCATCATAGTAATTATCTAGGTTTGACATGTTGCTTATATCTTTTTCATTTATTATCACTAGTTGATACAAAGGATAACATGTCACAATTTCTTGTTGGAGAGGAGAATTCTTGTGATAAGGTGATAGAATATGTTTTGCAAATCTTCTAATGAAATGTGTAATACCTATGTTGCAATTATTTTTATAGTGCTTTATGAATTTATGTTCACTTGTAACTATTTAAGTTAGATGTAATGGCCATTAGGCATAGTGAATGACAGGTGTAAATATTTATGTGCAATAATAAGCGTAAATTCAAATTCAACAAGAAAAAATTTAGTGTATAATGAATGCTTACTACAAAAAAAATTTGGGTTTGCATTGTAGTGTTGAAATTGATTTCAATAGGGTCATATTGTTTCTTGTTATAGCCCTTATGATGTTAGTAGTCCTATTGATGTTTGATGAGTGTTTGAGTTATTGGTTTTTTTGGTTTCCATTGATGTCAACATGCTTATGACTTGACATAGTGCAGTATTTGGACGCTGAGTAGAGATGGTTACAAGCCAAGATATGATGGCTTGTCATAGGTTGATGGTGTTGCTACATATGTTGCAGATGTTGTTGCTACAAGTGTGACATATGCTTCTACAGGTGATGGAAGCATTAGATTATTTCTACATGTTTTGAGATTTTTTTTCTTATGGTGGAGGTGCATCTACAGGTGTTGGAGGAAGTTATATGACTTGATGTTGTTGTTATAGTTGTTGGAGATGTTTCTACACATGATGGAGGTGTTTAGATAGGTTGCCATTACTACTTGAGGAGCTAGATGTGTTATTCCATTTGAGGAGTTTGGTAAACATAGTTTTCATGTCAATTACTCATTGCAAAAGTTATTGGTCTATGTTATCAGTTGCAAAGTTGTTATAGAGGCTTAGATATGTTTCTAGGAGTTGACGAAAGTGTCTAAGAAGGTTGCGTAGGCTATGCGATGAGGGAAGATGGTTTTCATCCATCATCTACACCAATTGCATGGATGATGGGTCATTGGACTAAATGAAAGTGTCTACTCATTGGGAGATAGGCTTGTGCAAGGGAATGAAGAGTTCTAATCTAGTTTTGCATGTGTTCTTCATGGGACTAAGACTTTTCAAAGAAATTTATTTGCATTCCTCATGCAGCTTAACTAATTTTGGTATTCTACTGATGTTCTTCATTGGAATTATTTACTATATGGTAAAAAAAGGTAGTGGGGCCTCTAGAAGCTAGACAAAGTTAAAAATATGAAAAGGAAAGTGGAGTTAGTGGCTTGATCAAGGCAATCCATTGAATCCGAAGCAAATGAAGAATTTGAACAGAGTTATGAAGCCCAGTGATTCTTGGTAATTATTGATTTAAGAACTTGAGTTCATATATATATTGGAGGAAGCTCAATGATTTTATGATTGATTTTATTAGTGTGTTAAGTATGAGTGAAGAAGAGTTTGCAAGATGTGTGAATTTCTGAAGTAGTTTGCAGGTGTGGTACCAGTTAGCTGAAGTATGTTTCAGCGAATATTTTGTGTAGCTAGTGAGGAGGTGACTATAGTTTTATTGCATAAGTATTTGGAGATTGGTATCACTTAGTACTTGTTTGTTGTATTCAATATTTGTTTTTGGGTAAATTGGTTATTGTACAGAACTTTTTGGTGATGAATTTTGCAAATTATTCTATGCAGTGTTGGTGTTGATTCATTGAGAGTTCATTTGAGAAAGAAATTTTTTGTTGTTTTGTGAAGGAGTCCAATTTGAAATATTATGAAATGTGGGTCTAGATGATCTATAAATCGAGATATATTCTTGAATAAATGTCAGGTGTTTCTTTTCGATGTTGGTCGATAGCTTCAGTAGACAAAGTATACTCATAGACCAATGGGTGTTGGGTGAGGCTTGTTAGGGATAGATGTCTCAAGTGGATGGATGTTCACAAAGTTAATTTAGAGAGAAAAATCCTTGTTGGGAATATCTAGCTATGGTGATGTAAAATTGTTTGTTTGATTAATACAATTTGAAGCAGAGATGTAGCACCAACAAGGGTTTTTTTCTTGAAGAAGGGTTTTCCACCAGAAATATCTGTCTTTTGTGTTGAATACTTGCGTGGCTTTATTTGTGGATCAAGTTGTAATATTTTCTTATGTGTTTCATATTATGCGTTATTTGAAGCTTTAATTAATTTAAGGAAAAGTTTATAAGTCCCATCACTACAGATTCACACCCCTTTGAGTGGTGATCTAATTTTCAACAATTGGTATCAGAGTGAGGCTCTCGAATGTAGCTTCATCATTGGAGAGTGGATCTTAGAATTTTGGCATATTTTTGTAATTTTTTCAAAATGGATTAGCATGGAATTCCAATGCTTCATCTAGGTAAATTTGCGACTTGGGAGATAAAACTAGAGTCATATTTTCTATCTCTTGATGAAAATATTTTCCTATAAATTGAATATGGAGTTAAATATGAATCTAATGATTTGGCTAAAATGATTATTTTGCATATTATTTAAAAATATGATAGCATGTATGTGAGACATTGTGAGACTAGAAAAGAGATGTTGGGCAGGTAGCAAAGTTTGTATCTTGGAGGAAAATTGTTGATTTCAAAGATGGAGAAAAATGCAAACGGTTCTAGCCTTATTGCATTGACAAATCAAGCCTCCTCACAAGAAGAAGATGAAGGCACTAGTGATAGGAGTAATGGATCGAGCATAAATATTGAGGAACAATATGAAGAGATCAATAGCAAGGATTACGAGTAATCCAACGTAATGACACTAAGAGAAGAGATTAAAAGTCTCATTGCTGAAAATAAATATCAACAAAGGTTGTTGCAAATTTTTGATGAAAAAGAGTGTGCTCACAAAGAAGAAATTTCATATTTGAAAAGTTAGCTTGATGGAGGAATGAAGAATGAAATTGGAATAAGGAAGCAATATAATGAGTCGGAGGATGAATGGAAAAAATTGTAGGATAAGGTAATTTCTGCAAGAAAAGAATTAGATGAGTTCAAATCCAGTGCTCAAGCATCAACAAGGAAATGTGAAAATGTTAGAGAAGTTAGTGGTGGCAACAAAAAGGATAATCATCAACAAAATTCCCAAACGTTAAAGAAGTAGAAAAATAAACGAAGAAGGAAAAGGAAGAAGAATGGAATTGGAAAGTGTTATAAGTATGGAATTCATGGGCATATAGTTGCAACTTTCAATAATTAAGAAATAAATCCCTCACATCAAAAGGAGCAGCCAAAGGAGAAGCTAGATGAAGCATGCATGGAAATAAGTTCTCTATCATTCAGGTATAATAGTCATTTTTATAGTTACTATTTCGCATGCAATTATTTTTGCCATAGGGCTATTAACGGTAGGGAACATGCAAGAAATAAAAATCAGATCGGCATAAGATGTCAAGCTATTCCTTAGTTCCTTGGTTAGACTAGATGTTTTATGTGTGACAATATTTGCCATCATGCCAAGGATTTTAAACTACCCATGCATTACAAGAGATCGAAACAGAGAGAGAAGAATATGAAAGACCAACCAGATAAGAAGATAAAGCATCAACAGATAAAAGTTTGGAGGAGAAAATAGTAGAAAGGAACTCCCATAAAAATCTAAGGCCTACATGGTCTCAGGGGGAGCATATGGTTGCATCATGAGTTGCATGGAAATCCTTAATTATGCTACCCCGTTGAAAAGTGTTAACAAATAAAATATGCATTTTTAGAGATGCATGTGTTCAGGGGGGGTTCAAGAGGTTTGAAGTATTGGTTTTTATTTCTAATGTATTTCCATTCCAATTTTATTTTAGTTGTATTAGCCATATTATTACTAATGGCTTTTGGAGCAACTGCATATTGCATTACTGTTGATGTTTTTGGAGATATGAAAGCCACATGATTGTCTTATGTTCATGGTCAAGGCATGATGGAGGATCACACATTCAGGGGGAGGATTTTTTCTTCCTAATTGATTTGCAGATGGTTAACATTCTATTCCTATGTAGGAGAATGCAGTGCATATATTTGACATTGATTCGATGTAGGGAAGAATTTTGTTGCTTCTACTACATATTGCAAGATGGTGTGCTTGTATGACATAGTCGGTACATTGATAGTGCTCATATTGTGAAAATCAAATTTATGTCATATTTTCCATATAGCTTCCATGGAGATCAAATGATGTGTTGGAGATATTTCATCTAGAGTATGCATGTTATTCCTCATGATTTCTATTTTTCATGTATCATGTTGTTTCTCATGTGTTTTTGGATGGATGAGACATAAGGAGGATGGTTATTGCTACTCATCATGTTTTGATACACGTTAATGATGAAATTATGTGTTGCTGACAATTCTTTATAGCTGGATTTTATGTTGATGTTGTTGATGTATATTGATGGTTTGTTCCTCATTGGTTTTCTTATTTTGCCTCATTTATGATTTTTTTTTTCACGTATGTTGAGTAGGAGGAGATGATGGTGGAGCATGGTGGTGGTTGCTAGTGCTTATCATGATTGTTTTATGGGATCTTCATTATTGGGATGGTGGTGGTCAACATGTTGATTGACTGTACACTAGCATATGATGTTGGTAGTGCCTTTATTGTTCATACTAGATATGGAGAGCTTATGAAGTTTCACATGGGGGCCTTCTACTTGATGCAAATGCAATGCATTGCATATTTTTTTTCTATATTGAAAACACATATTTGCATGGAGGCCATGTATTTCATCTTATATCATTGTACTAGAGTATGCACAGAAGGGAACACCTTCATGTGCTATTGTTAAAGCCATATATTATCATTGTTCCATGGTTTGGGAACATTTCTCATGAACAGACCCATGGTGTCTAGTATGCTTTGTCATTAGCTATGTATGGGTCAATGTAAGTCCAAGTCATGTATTATCTTGTGTGGCATTGATGTAGCCCCACTACATTAGGTGCATAATGTAAACGTGGGTCCATAGAAATCTTGGTTGGTGATAAGAGAATTTATACAGGATTCATATGTCAGGCCTATGTATTTTTTCACAACCATGTACTTTCTCCATGAAGCATTGGATATGTATTGTAATTCAGTGTATACTTATCCAAAGTCAATTGGAGTCAGTGTTGATGAGTAGTAGTATCTTCCACTTGGCAAGGAGGCTTATTGAAAAGAAGAAGATGTGTTGCTTCAACAACAAAGAGAGTTTGTTTGCAATCTCATTACATGCCTAAGGGGAGCATGTTTAGTTTGAGTGGTTACATGATATTGGCTAGAGGTGTTGGCAGCAAAGTTTCTTTTTTCACATACCTATTTTGCAGAAGAGACCTCTTAGTTTGCATTTTAAATGGTGTTTAGTATGATAGGGAGCACTTATTGCATCGACACATTATTGGCATTGTCTTCAGTGTTGGTATGGCCCTTTTCAATTGATGTAAAACTGGGAGAGAATGTGGATGTATGAAGATCAAACTTAGATGTTGGAGTTCAAATTGAGGTTCGCTTCAATGCAAGTGAGTTTGTTGGCATTGTAGTGTTGTCATTGATGTCAACATGGTCATGGTGGTTCTTGTTATATGCCTTATGATGTTAGTAGTCCTCTTGATGTGTGATGAGTGTTTGGCATGTTGGTTTTCCTGGTTGGGGTTGATGTCAACATGTTTATGACATGACCTAGTACAGATTTGGAGGGTGAATAGAGATGGTTGCAAGGCATGATATGATGGACTGTCATAGGTTGATGATGTTGTTGCATGTGTTGCAGATGTTTCTTCTACAGGTGTTAGATATGCTTCTACATGTGATGGAAGCATGGGATTGTTGCTACATTTGTTGAGATGTTGTTGGTTGTGGTGGAGGTTCCTCTCTAGATGTTGGAGAGAATTGTATGACTTGATGTTGTTAATGCAGGTGCTAGAGATGTTGCTACAAGTGTTGTAGGCGTTTGGGCATGTTTCCATTGCTGCTTAAGGATCTTGAGGTGTTGGTCTTGATGAGGAGTTTAGTAGTTTCCAAGTCACTTACTTGTTGCAGAATTTCATGGCCGATGTTAACAATTAAAAGCTTGTTACAGAGTCTTGGAGATGTTTCTAGGAGTTTATGAAGGTATCTAAGAATGTTGGGCAGGTTCTGAGCTGAGGGAAGATGGTTTTCTTCCATCCCCTGTCCCAGTCGCATGGTTTATGGGTCATTGGAGCGACTAAAAGTGCCCATTCGTTGGGAGACATGATTGTGTGAGAAAATACAAAGCTCCATTTGATTTTAGCCATTGTCATGTGGCTCACTGAGCCTTTTATTGGAAATTTCTTTGCATTCCTCATTCAACTCAACTAATTTTGGTATTTTGGTGATGTTACTGATCAAAATTATTTATTATATGGTCATAAAAGGTTGTGGTACCTTTAGAAGCTAATAAAATTTGAAAATATCAAAAAAAAAGTGGAGTTAGTGTCTTGATCAAGTCAATGAGTTGAATCTAGATCAAATCAAGCATATAAACAGAGTTGTGAAGCCCAATAGCTATTGGTAATTATTGGGTTGAGAAGATCAGTTCATCTATATATTGGAGGAAGCTCAATGATATTATCATTGATTTTCTTGGTGTGTTGAGTGAGTGTGGGTGGAGAAGATTATGGAATATGTGAGATTTGTATGATGCATAATTTCTAAAGCCATTTGTAGGTGTCATAGCAGTTAGATGAAATATGTTTCAACCAATATTTTGTGCTACTAGTGAGGATATGATTAGAGTTTTATTGTAGGAGTGTTTGGAGATTAGTAGTAGTTAGTATTTTTTGGTTGTATGCAGTAGTTGTCTCTGACTAGATTGATTATTGTAGAGAAGGTTTTGCAGATGCATTTTGAAAATTATTTTATGCGGTGTTGGTGTTAATTCGTTGAGAGTTCATTTGAGAAACACAATCATTGTTGTTTTGTGGAGGAGTCAAGTTTGAAATATTTCGAAATATTGCTCTATATCAGAAAACTGAGATAACTTGGTGAAGAAGGGATGGGTGTTCCTTGCCGATGGTGGTTGGTAGCTTTAGTAGAGTAAGTAATATTATCATAGTCCAATGGTTGTTTTGCAAGGTTTATTGGGGATAGAGGTCTCTAGTTGATGGGTGTTCACAAAGTCGATTTAAAGTGAGAAACCTCCTTGATAGACATATCAAGCTATGCAGATGTAAGATGATTTGTTTGATTAATAAAATTTGAAGAAGAGGAGCAATAACAACAAGTGTGGTGTTTTTCCCTAAGAAGGGTTTTCGACCAAAAATGTTTGTGTCTTTTGTGTTGAATAATTAAATGATTTTATTTTTTGATGATGCTCTAATATTTTCTTATGTGTTTTACCTTATGCATGGTTTGAAGGTTTAATTAATTGAACAAAAATTGTATACATTTCCAATAATCGGCTTCAGAGAGGGGCTCTTAGATGCAACTTGATCACGGGAGAGTGGACCTTGTAGGTTTTGGCATATTTTTCTAAATTTTTTGAAATGGATCAACAAAGAATTCCAATGCTTTATGTAGGTAAATTTGCAACTTGGAAGATAAAATTATAGTCATATTTTCTATCTCTTGATGAAAATATTTTCCTATCAGTTAAATATGGAGTTAAATATTAATCTAATTATTTGTCTAAAACATTATTTTGCATGGTATTTCAAAATTTGGTAGCATGTATGTGAGATCCTGTGAGATTGCAAAAGAGATGTTGGATAGCTTGAAATGTTTTCTTTCTTGCCATAAATATTTTCCACAAATTGTGGTATGATGCTAAACTTATTATTTTATTCTTAACATTTATTTTCTATTGTTGTCCTTGATTCTAAAGGTTTCCATACTTTATTTTTCAATGCTCCACTTTCCCTATTGATATATTCCTTTACAACTAGCTGATTTTTATTATTAATTGTTCTCTTTACTTTAGTATGCCTATTCTTAGGAGATGTATCCATCAATATACATAGCTCATCAATTTCAAAGTCCATATTATCCCTTCATTTATACCAACTATTAGCAGTACTCAATTGAACTTTTACTTCAAAATTTAAAAACTTGATGACTTCAACTTCAATTCCATTATTTCCACAACTCCTAAACTTCCATTATTCATCATTAGACAACTCTTCAAAGTTGTTTAAGGAATTTTGTTCCTCCTCCATGGTTACTTTATGAAATATTGACTTCCATTTTTCAAAATTTAATTTTTAGTTGCATCTGCACATAGAATAAAATTATTACAACAAACATTATATCTATGAAAGTCACTATCAATAATAAGAATTATTGTTGTCTTTCCATCACCCTTGTTTATAAATATGTTATCTTTTTACCCTTCATGTGCATTAGTTTCTCTATGATCCTTCACTTCATATTTTATAGCCTATTGGTTACATTTACTCCTTTTTTATGCATGTTCTCTGTTTTGACTCTTCCCAAAATTTAGTTCGTCTCTCAATGAGACATATCACTAATTCATCATCTCATTCATTGATTTCAAATGAATTTGTTTCTCTTGTTTTCCTCTATATTCAATTTTAGTTTCAAAAACATTGATTTCACTGATTTCTAATGCATACGTTCATCTTCATGCTTCATGTCTACGATCCTTATGCAGTCTTCCTCAATCCTTGGACCAACTATCCATTCTTTTAACATTCTCATTTCTTCATTAAAGTTTGTATTTCATTCTTCCAGTATATGGTTGGAATTTGTTATTTCAACATGCCATAATACTTTTGTACATGATGTCATCCTCTATACCTATGAACACATAATTAGTTGGAAAATAAAAATACTATTGTATCTCTTTAGATGCTCTAGACATTTTTTATCTATTGGGTACTTATAAATATTGCTCCATCTCAAGTTTCTTCAACAAATTCCCAATATCTTTCTTTCTTCATTAAAATATATCAACATTACATTTAATGTTATCTTTTATCTCATTTCTCCTACTTTTGGATTTCTTCATAAGTCAACCATTCTATGTTTACTGCAATAATATTTTCTTTCAATTATTCTACCATGGCTACATTTTTCCACTATATATGAATTGCACTTTGGTTTCCTTTGTAAGAAAATTTAGTCTCTCCTTTCTTTATACTAGGATTTTAATTATAATTTTCTCCAATTCTTTGAAAAAGCATTCCTTCTTCTTCCTCCATTCCTATGATAGTTTCCATAATATTTAGTATCTACAAAACTTTCATTCATATAAAAATTATTTGTTTCAAAAATATAAAGCTTTCTAGACACCCTTTACCATGTCTTTATTATTAGATATTCATGTTAGTCTGAACCTCTCCAATAATCCATGAAACTTTCACGAAGTTTCCCATTAGCATCATCATCATCATGATCCTCCTCAAATAATAATTCTTGCTCAGGTTCATAATAGTAAACTTCCTTCTCAGACTTACATGCTCTTGACTTCTCTTCCTTTATTGAAATAATCGTCAGTGCCTTAACTTCTTCATTAGTTTTCCTGCAAATAGTTTCTTAACAGACCATGTAACCTACTTCTTGATTATCCATCCACATATTGGGCCTTTTTCACTTTCTTGTAGCAACATCATCATTATAATAAGTAGTTCCTTGATCTATAGAAAATTCCTTGTCAAATTCCTATTCAATCATCCTTTTCATGCCATTTTCTTTTGAAATTTCCTTCATCTTGTTGTGACTTTTCTTTAATCACTTGTCATGACCATCCATAATCATCTTTAATCTTCTTTTGTGAATTTATACAAGTTTACTTTTGATTTGCACTAAGCCTCTAAAATAGCAAGTTTGCTTCACCTTGCTACAAATACCTCACTAATATTCTCATCAACCTAGTATTTTTGCATTCTTTGTTCTCTCCTTGGAGCCTTTTGAGGTTTATTTTCTATTTTAGGATTCTACACTCTGCTCACTTCTCCAAAAAGATTTACCCACTCCTTTATTTTTACAATTTTGCCCACATTTGCAACTATGGATTTGTTCAACAATTTATACCCAGCCTTAGCTAGAAATAAATACAATTTATGTTGATCACACAATCTCTGCTACATATTTCTTTTACTTGCAGGTACTTGCAATTAAAAATTCATATGCTTAAATTAAATTAAAAATATAAATACTATGTTATATGTCAGACCTAATATACCTACATTTCCAAGAACTTCTCGAGTCCACTTATTTTAATTTCTTCAAGAATCTTTCCACTACTAGTCTTCATAACTATCATCAACAATGTTCCCCAATTGTACTCCTTACTTGGAATTGCATTCTCCCTTGTACTAGATCCTTTGTGCTCTATCTCTTGAACCAATACTTAGTCCCTAAAAAAGTAACTCCTTACTTATCATCTATTAACATATACTTATATTTAGTATAAAACAAAATAAATCCATGACCTCATCCCCACCATCTCCTGTTGGTATATCTCCCTTATCGATGTATTCCATTGAACTTCGTCTCCTGCCTTAAATCCTTTTACAAAATTTCACCTCTAACATTGCTTACTATCAAATTTTCAAATTAGTAGTTTTAAGTTTATGTGATACCACTTTCTTTCCAAGCAATCCTAATCCCTTTGCGCATGGTGGTCCAAATTATGAATTTCCCCTTTTACCCTTTGGATCAACTTCGATCCTCTGTGGGGGAATCTGACATCTCTTTATGAAGAATATGGACCAGGGCTTAAATTTTAACTAATGCCATCAACTCTTTTTTCAACTCTTTAATACATCCACAATCAATAACACACAACTATATGCAATCCCAAAAATCATCAAGCCTTGAGCGCTAGGGACTTAACCCAACGTCAAGCCATATGATCAAGCTATAAAACATTGAATTAACTCAAAATATATTAATTCTTATCATCCCTTATGACTGTTAGTGCTTTCTTTATTTAAATCGATGGTAGGAAATAGAGCTTGCAATGATGATGGTAACGAAATTTCAATTTCCATGAAGGATCCCATCTATAATTCTCTCAGTTCATGAGACAACCTTGCTACTCATAGATTCTTACAACACTAATTACTTCCACAATTTTTCAATATCAATAGACATAATTTAGTAACTGTGGAACAGTCCGTCTATCAGGTTTGTTAACCAACAGGACCACCTCGCATGGGACCATAAAAAAATTGTAACCCTCGCACTCTCTTATTAGGGAAATGGCCAATAAATTATCCTTTTCTTGATAGAGAAATTTGACGTATCAATGGATGAAATTTTGTCAAAAGGTGTGGACAAGGTTAGAGTAGATTCAAGTTATAAGAATGTTTAACAATATTCAAGGCCCAAAACAAGATAGATGGAAAAATGTTGAAAATATTAGCTTCATCTATCTCATTAACTGGGGAACACTTCAATGCTTATCAGGTAAAATGTCCAAGGTCTTGTATACACTAACCCTTCACTAACTCTAGTGGCCAATGCCCAATAGATGGAAAGACCAATTGGAAGACTTGCATTATTATCCACTAACCTAATTTTCAAAAGTCCTAAGTTTTGTTAATTCTTTATGCTATAAGTCTTCTCGTCAATAAGGCCTAAAACCTTAAATTACCTAGCTATAAAAGATTAACTGTGCAAATTTTGATTGTTAATTTAACCACAACAACTGATCCTTGAAACAAAAATGAAAGGCAATCTGAATTACATTCAAAATAGCATAAATTTCGATAAACATGTGGAGATCATAATCACATGGACATTATCTTGTGGCTAAACCTAGCATTGGAACCTTGTCACTAATTCAAATCACTATATTTTTCCTCTGATTAGAGTCAATTATTGTACAAGTTATTGAGCTTCCACCATGAACGATATAATCATTATATAGATTAATTCATCTACACCATATAGATATCAATTCCATATCAAAAATATTAAACACCCATAAGCATTCTCACACTATTCTCATTATCATATATATATATATATATTTGGCATGATTTTAATAATGTTTTCCCTCTCCTCTCTCAAACCTCTCTCAGTCCTTTAGCCTCTCTCACACATGTCACTTTGTTCCTCGATACCATTCTATCCATCATAGATATTGAATAGTTTGTTGAGATCCACTAAAGGTGGATCGAATTATCTATTAGTAGAAAATATGAAATCTATCTTAAAATCTCTAACTCCTTAAAAACTATCCTTAAATAGCATATTGCATATGGATGATGAAATAATCCTTCATTTTGTTAGAAAATTATATAATACAGAAATATAAACATAGAAAACACATAAAACAAGAGAGACACAGATATATGTAGTTCACCCAATTTGGGCTACATCCATGGAGAAATAGGCAGTGCTCCCTTTTATATTATCTAGCAAAGTGAAGAGCTAAAAACTACAACACATCCACTTTAATACCCTCTTTGCTCTCACACAATATCATCTATCTTTCTCACTCAAAATACAAATCTACATAGACGCAATACAATTCCGTCATATGTAACGAGGGGTTACCTTATAGGGCAAAAGACCCTAAATTAAACGTAACTTCTACCATCAGATCTTCACCTAATGAATGGTCGAGATTGACTACGAGATTACAAAATTTTCCAAGGCAATTTTACATCTATTTTTAGCTTTGGGGGCACTGCCCCTGATCCCCTGCCAAGGGCAGGTCCCAAAGATCACAACCACCTCCCGTGGACCCCCCTTGTAGTGCAAATATTATGGGTGATGTTGCCGCCACATAACAAAATGAGGTCCAATGTGGTGATAGCTATGAATAAAGAAGATAATTAGGCTCCACATCCAACACATTTATCTAATCAATATATATTTTAAGTAGAAAATTGAATCCCTATCTTAAATTACATTAAGTTAATTTAAATTAAATTAAGGGAACCCACTCCCTTTATGAACAATAGTAAGACCTCCTAGGTCTTATTGACTTGAAGAAATATTCAAGCATCAATATTATCATAGTGGAAAACATTTTAGAGCAACTTAATATTTAGGACAAGCATAGTAATGGTCCCAAATATAAGGAAAATAACATCATGAAGTTGGATTGTCTGTGACTACTATAAAATGCCATTAATTGCTATTTCGATATGTATTTTTAAGTTATAAATGTAGAAATCACTCAAAGTTATGGAAAAGTGGGGAACTAGAGGAGATCAAATAAGACTAATATCAAGTAGACCTTCAAATCCATCCACGAAAACATTTTAAAAGTTGTTAATTAAATAATCAACTACACAAAATAAACCAACAAAATTAGTGCGAGGTCGAATAAAAATATTCTATGCAAATTGTATCATGCCCAAATGAACATATTTATAGTTTTTGTCTAAATCCATTAAATGTATTCATGCTTGATAAGGGAGACTTGAAATTCATGCTTGACAAGGGATGCTTCATAAGCACATTTGGAGAATGAAACATTCATATTGCAAGAAACATGAGTAATGTTATGAGTAGCATAAAAATTATAAAAAATAAAATGATATATTTATTAGGGAATCTTTGGAAGCATCCAATTAATATTGAGCTCATATTCCTAATCAATGAGTTTGTGATCATAAATATATAATTTTTTTTCATAACTTATCCCACCAAAGAGATTGACCATAAGATAACTCTCATACTATCACTAACTAACTTGTTTGGAATATCAAGGTTTTGATTCTCCATTTGGAAATTGTTTTTATTATAAACTATTTATGATGATCATTATAGCCACAAAAAGTAAGAAAAAGGAAATTACTAATGATGCAATTACAAACCTCATCTAACCGCCCACCCCACATTTACCCACTTTTACAAACTCTCCAAGGTAAATGTGAGGTTAGTGCCACTATGACATGGCTTGACCTTCAATTTCCAATTATAAAGTGGCACCCACAAACTGAGTCCTTATTGGCATCCCTCAGGAACTACAGACCACTCAAGAGCCAAACAACCACCCCAACTGACTAATCCCTGAGCTATAACTCTTTTTCACTAACTCAACATCCCAACTACTCCATTGACACATTGTGTGTGTGGTTATGAGGCTCCAACCGCAACCACAAGCCTACTTGTATGCAATTATAGCACAAAAATCCTTGTTCTATGCCTACAGTCACCAAATATTTGCAATTTTACTAGGAAATCCTATAGAGCACTGCCCAGGTCTTCCTGTAAATTTTCAGAAACATAAATAACACGATGAAAAGGCTAACAATTCAAAACTTGAACATGATATTTACTAGAACATGCTTAGTACAAAATAGGCATTTCTTCAAACATATGGTAACCATATAAGTTATAGGTCATGAATGCATATATGACCATAAATTTATGAACTTCATCAAAGAATCACTAAGAAGGTCTAGTGACCTCTCAGGTAACTGCAACAATACTTGTTAGCCCATGCATTCATCAACATTCAGTAAATTATCAATTCATGAAAAAAATCCATAGCTAGAGCACATCATAGAACCATGCTTATAACCAACATATAACTACAATAGAAACAATGACAAATCATCCATAAGATCACTTAATAACAATTCATGTTCCCATTGTTAATCTAGGTTGTCTCTAATGTCAATAGTTAATGTCAATCATTGATGTCAGTGGTCGGGATGGAAAATATTCTTGAAGATGCTAGAGGATGATTACAACTCTTGTTTAAGATGTGAAGACAAAAATGAAGCATCAATCATGTAACTTGATGATCATAATGGAAGAATAGCATATGACAGATCTTTATGATAACACTACACGATGACATGTCCTACCTCCGATAATTTGATGATGACATGACAAATCTCCAATGATGTCAAGCTTGATGTCCTTACCGTGAAGACTACATAATGATGTTGCATTTATGAAATATATTTGCAATAGTGACCCTATGTTGAAGAAGGAAAGGACATGATGATGGTGATCCTATTTTGAAGAAGGCTAGGACATTATTATGAAGAGAATCAATGAAGAAATCAAACCATGAAGAAGCTCTACACTCAAAGGCATTTTGCCCTACCTACATTTTTGCACTCATAAATAGTCAATCACATTAAAAAATATATTTTGATACCATAGAGGAAAAATTCCTTAATTATATCTACACCATCTAAAATATAATAATTTTTCCTTTCCAACAAGTTATTACTCAGCCCAAAACTCCAAGCTATTTGAAAGTTATTAATTTTACAAGTTAATGGTGTAATTCTAGTCATTGAGCTGACCTGAACATGTCAACACATGTTGGCTTGCATTTTATATGTGGTTGTTCATTTAAGGACAAAAAAACAATATTAATAAGAGGTTAGACCTATGTTTTTTGAAAATTATTTCGGTGATGATCATAGATGAGCTCAGATCACATAGAGGAGGAGGCAGACCTTAAGGGTAGTCATATGTATTGTAATTTGATGATAGAGATGTTTATTCCTTACTACAGAAGGGTGTCTAAGGCCTGACTAAAGTGTGGGATTTACCATAGAGACTCGTTCTATGTGTGTTTGCAGTAGTGTGAAGGATCATGCTTGGACTACATTGGAAATTGCAGCTCAGACCTATCAGAGGCTTGTTGAAACTTTTTTCAAGCTCAAGACTAGACCTTGGCTTAGTACCTCACTACTACAATCCTGTGATAACTTTTGGACTTTAGGATGGTGCTCATCACTAGCATCATTTGATGGCAACACTAACTGAGAAAACTTCTTTCAGGTGATACATGAGGATCATTATAAAGAACCACTTGAACCTTTCAAGAGGTATTGATCAATGCAATTAAGAATTGAAGGCTTATAATAGTAAACATTGCAGAGGCTCAAAATTGATAGCATTTATACCTTGGAACTTCATAGATTGAAAATCAACTTTGACGCAAAACAATGACATCATTTTGGAGCACTATTGAAGTCAATTCTTGGACCAGACATTGAACTAGTATTAAAGGATCATGTGAGAAGTTGGTTCATAATTTGTGCATCCCATTGAAGAGACCTTGAAGTATTCTTTAAGGAGAATTTCTCTTGAAGCATCATGAAAAAAATGTGACATACATATTCGAATTGTCTTGAGGATAGCCTTGAGAAAACCTTGGAGTATCATCCTAGTAGTACCTTGATGCATTGAAGACATCATGAGGTGAATTGAAGAAATTACTTGGGTATGATGAAGTGCAATGATGATACCTTATAATTGACAAGGTTGTTATTGATGATACTTTGGAAGCTGTGAAGTACAACAAAACATATATTGACAAAGCAAAGCTATAGGATTGGTGTCCTTGGAGTCGATGCTCCTAAACTCAATGTTGGTGCCTTGGATAAGATAGGATCAAATCCCAGAGGTTGGAGCCTCACTAAAGTACAAGTTGGAGCTTGGAAACAATTATTATACTCATTCCTTTGTACTTGATTCAATTAATAAAAGAATTTATTGTTATCATTTTCCATTTTTTGTTCTAAATATAAGTGATATAACTAGTAAAAATAACAATTGAAAAGGAATATTGATTCACCCCACTCTAAGTATTTCCAATACCCATAATCATAAAGAGGAAAATGGATTGTATTAACATATGCAAAAGCCAACCAAGTCAAGGATTTCCCCTTACCACCCGACCTTAGATTGGGCTGAACCAAATATTTCTTTCAACCAAACACCCCCGTGCCATATTCCAGGCATGAATGTGGGATTTCATGGGATAAGCCAAGATATAACCAAACATGGACTCCAAAGGTTAAATTGTCTCCACCCTCAAACTACCGTGATCTCACCTAAACCAATCTCTATATCAAAAATCCAAACCAAGCTTGGATGCCTAAACATTCCTTCACCATACCTTGAGGAATTTTCTCATCTCCACCCAGTTGTCAAGGGCTTCTTGGAGTAAACCATCTCCACTCCCAGTCGTTGGGATTTTCCTAAGACCACCACATCTAGTTCTAAAACCTTTTGGAAATCCAAAGCTCAACCAAAAATGAATCCCATCACATGATGGTTATCTAGGAAATGGCAAGGAAAGGATGAAACCATTGTCAAACCAGGAAACAACCATGCCAATGAGAGAAAATGGTTCAAATAAAAAATTTCATATACCATGCATTCACATCCCAATGAGGAATTGACACATGCAACCAATTACCTACATGATCTTCTGATTGATCCAACCTTCTCTGTACATTTTCTTACTTTCCTTTCCTTTCCCTTTTCCTTCCTTTGCTTGATTGCCTTCCTTTCTTCAAATCCAAGTGAATAATAAAGTTCTGCAATATTGCTTTAAGCGTGAAAGAGTGTATGAGAGAGAGAGAATGAAAGCATAGAGCCAAAACTGAACTAACAAAAGTTGTGAATTATTTCTCGGATGAGTTTTTATCATTTATTTCTCCCTTTCCTTCATTTTCTTCTAATCACCCTTGCATGCACATTTGTGTCTCTTCACCTTCATTTTCTCCTATTTTACTTTATTTTCATAATTAAATGCCATTTATTGCCTCTTTTCCTTTTCCATTGCCTTTGCCAACTTCCATAGCCATTATTGAACCATAAGTGATTTACACTAACTTATTTTCCCAACATTCAGCTTGGAATACGTGTCCGATGACCTTGGTCTTATTTTTCCTTTATAATCCTTTATTACATGAAACTTTAACTGAGGATTATTACAAACCCCTTCCCCTTGGGAGAACACAATCCTTGGTGTTCAATGACGTTTATGACTAGAAACAAATATTGCCTATGGAGCTTTATAACATAACTCGATTTAGTATTTATAATTACAATTGTTGAAAACATAATAAACATACTACTTATGGATCTTTATAAACCAAGATCGATGTAGTATTTAGAATAATAACACATATATGTATACCCATTTTCTTCAGCCAACAAATAAACATAATGCTTATGGATCTTTATATACGCAACTGGATATATCATTTACTATGATATACACATATATGCATACACACATTTTCTCTAATAAGAAAACAGAAGAATACCATCCCTACATCAATGACAAGGGAATCTAGAGGCTCAGACCTCCACTCTCAAAACTAGTATCAAGATTCACCTCCTCCATAGGGAGTCTAGAATACATTGCCAAAATTAAAGTCTGTCTATGATGTCTAGTGCCACAATCCTTGCGCTGCTTGTTCTCTCAGCGAATAATTTCCAAATCGTTGTTTTAGGGCACACTCCAAATGTGCTTTTGATTCCACTTGGCAATTCTAATGACCAAAACAAATTTAATCCCTGAGCTTCCCTTCTCTCCTTCCCAGTCCCTTAGGATATCTAGTCACCCACTTCTGTTCAGTCACTCGCCTTCCAAGTTCCTCGAAATCTCGTTCTCTTCTAGATAGTCCCTTGGGAAATCCCTCTTGTGGAAAGGTTTCTTCACATTGGAAGGTCAAAAAACCAATGCATATCCCCCCCTCAAAACCATGATACTACTCATAGCATGCTCATGCCAATCAATGGACATTATTGTGTACTAGTGTCCCACAATGGCCTTTCTCCTAAATGCTTTACCATCATAATATTACATGTTCCCATTCATTTTACTAATACTTCTAACTATCTTGAAACTAGTTCCAACCACCCAAACCAGGTAGTTTCCATGCTTTCCTATACCAAGAACATAATTGACATTAGACTCAAAAGGAATTGAAATAAATTCAAATCATAACTCTTTGATAGCACATCAAGGTACACTCAAAATTATGTTTACCTCCTACCACAACAAGTCAAATTATCCATTTAATAAAATCATCATCATATATAGAAGTATCACATCCAGTTAGCTCAAACTCAACCATCATAAATCAAAATAATAGACTGTGTGCATAGTTAAAAACTGAGATAAAATATTGATACTTATATTTCAATTATCCATTTTCTTTCTCTTTTATTCTTTTTCCTTTCCATACACACACCAAATCAAGGTCCAAGCCTGAAAGGAACCCAATTCCTTCTCTTCTCTTCAACCACGTACACACACATGATCAGTTTCCAAAATCGACAAGAACCCAATTCCTTCTCTTCTCTTAAACTATGTAAACACATTGAATTGATTTCCAAACCTAGCAAGCATCCAAGATATTCTCTTCTCTTAAGTGTCAACAACAAGGGAATCCAAAGAGTATATCCCCTCCTCCATGAATATGATTCAACAACAAGGGCATTTACAGACTAAACCTCCTCTACTCTCAATATCAACAAAAAATGGAATCTAGAGACTAAATCGCCTCTACCCTCAATATTAGCAATAAAGGCATCTAAAGACTAAAACACCTCTAACCTCAATATTAAAAAGCTCAAGATTGGTCTCATTACAAATTGTTTAGAGATATAGAGAACTACCATCTCAACCCACATCCTCCAGGGATTCTAAGAACGATTACCTTCATAACATGTACACATATACAAAGTGTACAACCCAACATGTAAACCTACACATGGTGTATAACACAACACATACTCCTACACCCAGTGTACAACACAACACATACACCTACACCTAGTGTACGACACGACACATACACATACACCTGGTATATAACACCACACATACACCTATACCCAATGTACAACAAAACATATGCATAATAAATGGTACAACAACTGCATGATATGCACGACACAGTACAACATGTACACCACAACGCATACAACATTTACACAATATGTACACAGTAACAATACCGCACATCCAGAGACCACACTATCTCTACCAAGAAATATTGCCTCTACTGTCTTTCCCACACCTTATTGCATGCATCCACAATCCAAGTCCTAGGTTTCTGGCTCTTTCCACTTATCCATGATTATCCCAACGTACTCCAGATCACACTTCTTTCATTCTATTGATGTATCCTTCAGTGTTTCCTACCATAACGTAAACATAAGCATAGTATAGGAATATAATATCAAAATCATATATGCATGATACTAACCTCATAGGTCTTCAAGGGATACTCTTCCCACTCGATTCCTCATCAAACCAAGAAAATTTTCATGCCATTCACCTACATAAAACAATCATTCCTCCATAATAATGATCCCTGACAA
>APFE030543425.1:74546-85933 GCA_000404065.3 Pinus taeda
ATGGAAATCTCTTTTTCCATGCAATTCCTTGCATCATACTTCCATAAACACACAAATATGAGTGCATAAATAAATATAACAATATGCCAATTACCTTGCCCTATTGTACCCACTACATTGTTGTATAGCTAAACACCTCCACATATCATATCTCAAGGGATCCCAATTCCCTTGACCTATCCAACCATAAATGAAAATCAGTTGTTATTCTTAAATCTTATCAATCATCTTCCATGTAGCTTCCTTGATCCCAAAGCACTTTGATTCAATTTAACTTACTCTAATTCTTGGTCCTAGAGCATGCGCTTCTTTTGCTACAGGATGCATTGGGGTTTTTCCCAAAACTCTTCCCCTGGTTCCATCTTTCATATCGATAATGGATGCCTCATGATCTACCTGCCTATTACCCACTACTACATAAATATGGGGAATGATCTTACCCACATCCCCAAGTATCCATTCCTCATGCACACTGTACATCTGAGGCTTGTCACGCATCTATCACACCACTTTGATACAAAGGAAAATCCTTCCTGCGATGATCTCCACTACAGGTTTAATATTGCAATTTTCCTCTACCATTTACTTTACTCAGGGACTCCAGAGGTTGAAACCCATGTCCCTTATCAACTGCATTTAAGTTCTTACAAGGTGCCATATTTCCTTGGTCACCTACATCCTGAGGTTTCCCTTGTTACTTTTCCAATGATGTTTGAACTCAAGCTTGTGCTTTGATTTCTCATAACAATGTTTCACATCTTCCCACCAGATATTTGCTTTCCCTTTGAGACTGAAGGTAGCCACCTTGGCTTCCATGTTATTCGAATACTCATACAATCTAAAGAACTTATTTATTCCAACCAACCATGCTTCTACATCGTCTGGTTTCTTTACATCTCATATAAAGTAGGAGGATTGGATTTCTTGAACTATTATGGAAAATACCCCATCTCACTCCTTCTGTGAGGATGCTAGTGGTGATGACAATGATATCTCTCGAAACTAGAGCTAGAATAAAATCCATGAGTACTAGAACTCCTTTCACATGTATTCAAGGATCTGCTGCCTCTCAATGATTCATCCATGTCCTTCGTATACCCCTTCTAGGACCTTCTTCCATCTACACCATTGTCTTTTCTTCCTATTCGTAATTGATTACCAATTGTCCCTGCTTTTGCAAATCTGAAATAATTTTGAAGGATGATTGCATTAACCTTTTTTGATTTTCCTAAGTTTTGGAAAGCCTTTCCTATATCTCAATCAATCTATTATTATTTTCCTTTCAACCTCTGATCTCTACCCTTAGACTCCTTATTGATCTACCAAACCAGGAGAATATCCCTCTCCTTACTACTGAATTGAGCTTTCCTATTCCATTGATTTCACATTAGGCCTATAAGAGGAGCCATGTGAACTACACCATTATCCTCCTCATTTATGACCTCTTTTGTCCTACAACGGACCATGTTCGATAAAAAATAGAATAAATAATCAAAATCATCCCTCAGTGTGTCTTATGGGAGGTATCGCATCTACACAACTCAATCCAGATTAACACCATACAATGTAGAATCAAAAACTTAACTACAATAACAATAATAATCATGCATATGACTGCACCAATTAACAAGAATCTATCATGCATGTAACCACAATGAAAATAAAATGATGGGAATCCATATAACCAAAATGCATATGACAACCATTAAGCACCATGCTTACATTCCAAGCTTGTAAACATGTACAAAGATCGACATTTTACCCCGAGGTCTAGTGTTGCAAACTCACTTTGATATCACCCTGTAATTTCTCACACCACATTTACACACTTTTACGATATCTCCAGGGTAAATGCAAGGTGAGTGATATTGGGAATTCACCCAACCTCCAAGTTTAAGTTGTGGAAGTGGGACCCATAAAATCAAACCTTACTGACATCCTTGAGGAACTACATACCACGTAGGAGATTAAAAAGCACCACAGCAGACAAATCCCTGAGCTAGAAGTCTTTTTCACTGACATTACCTCCCAACCAAACCTTTGACACACTGTGCATGTCGTTATGAGTCTCCAACCACACCCACAATCTTGCTTGCATGTGGTTATAGCCCAACAATCTTTGTTTTGTGCTTGTGATTGCAAGATCTATGTCACTTTTCCAAGCAAACTTCCAAACCACTACCCATGACTACCTGTAACTTTCTAGAAACATAAACAACATGATGACAAGACTAAATATTCAAAATTTGAAGAAGATATTAACCAGAATAGTCCTAGTACACAATAGACATTTCATCAAATGTATGGTAAACATACAAGTTATAGGTCATGAATGCATATCTGATTATAAAATTTTGAACTTCATCTAAGAATCACCAAGAATTCCTATTTCTCTCTCAAGTAGATGTGACAACACTTTTTATCCCATGCATTCATTAACTATTTAATACACTATCAATTCATGAACAAGAGCCATAACTAGAGCACATCATAGGACCATTCATATAACTAGCATATAACCAAAATAAAAACTATGAAAGATTAGTTATAATACCACTTATAACGAATACATTTGCTCATATTCATAATGAGGAAAATAGCTTGTATTTAAATATCCAAAAGCCAACAAAGTCGGGGACTTACACATACTACTCAACCATAGATTGGGTTGAACTAAATATTTCTTTCAGCTAATCACCCTCATTCCATATTCCAAACCTAAATGTGGGACATCATGGGATAAATCCAAAGATAATTAAACATGGAATCTAGAGTGTTAAACCAACTCCATGCTCAAGTGGCCATGACCTCACCTAAGTTGTTCCCAAGATCACAAAAACAAAGCATGTTTGGATGCCTCAAAATTCATTCACCGTAACACACATGTCAAGGGCTTCTTGGCGAAAACCATATCCACCCCAAACTGTTAGGATTTTTCTAATACCACCTCTCCTGGTTCCAAAACCTTCTAGCAATCCAAAGCTCAACTAGGAATAAATCTCATCACACCATGTCTATCAAAGAAATGACAACAAAAGAATTAAACCACTATCAAACCTGTAAAATCCCATGCTAATGGTAGTAAATGAATCAAATAAACAAATGCATGCACCATGCATTCACATATTAACAAGAAGGTCACACATGTAATCTGTTACCTGCTAGATCTTCCTATTGAAGTTGTTGATCCAACCTTCTCCTTATGCTCCCTTGTTTTCCTTTTATTTCTTTCTTTCCTTTCTCCAAATCTATGTGAATGCTAAAGTTCTCCAAGAATTCTCTAAGATGGAAAGAATGTATGAGAGAAAGAGAATGAAAGGAGAGACACAAAATTGAACTAAAAAAAGCTTTGAACTATTTCTCTGATGCAACTTTATCATTGATGTCTCATTTTCCATCATTTTCATTCATTTTCCTCTAATTTCCCTTGCATGAAAATTTGTGTCTCTTCACCTTCTTTTTCTCCTATTTTCCTTTATTTTCATAATTAAATTTCATTTATTGCCTATCTACCCTTGCCAATTTCCATAGCCATTATTGAACCATATGTCATGCCCACTGTAGTGTTCTCCCAACGCTCAGTGTCGAATATGTGTCTCATGAACTTGGTCTTATTTTGTCTTCATATCCTTTGTTACATGAAACTTTGACCTCGAGTTATTACACCTCTGACAATTACGAGTCAGGCATCAATCAACTTTCCACTTAGAAACTACTAAATCAAATACACATACACACACAAAAACACTCATTCATAAAGCCATAATTCCTAGCCAATACCTAATTATGAAACAAACAACCCAAATCTTTCAATCTAAGAGAATCTCAACAGTGGTAGTGTTTTGTTGTCAGTCCCTAACCAAAAATTAAAGATTTTTTCACAACTATGATATTGATGATTGTTCTTTAATGAAACACACAAAAACATAAGTACATCATAAGATGTGAAGGGCACACATATTCCCTCACAGCCATGATATTGATGACAATTGTTCTTCAATGAAAAACAAGACCTAAAGACATTATAACCAATACAACACCTCAGGAAATCCAAAAGTTGACTTCAACACCTTTGCATTAAGGTGATAAGTTTGTCTATACAGTAAAGAAAGAGATGTTAGATTTTAAAGTTGTAAAAAGGATATTAGACTTTTATTAAAAATATCACTTATATTTAATATAAGAAATATTAGAAAGGGATGTTAGATTTTAAAGTTGTAAAAAGAATATTATATTTGTATTATAAATATCACTTATATTTAATATAAGAAATATTTTTGATAATTTTTTAATGAAATTTTGTTGATAAAATTTAATAAGTTATTATGAAAATTTATCTTATTTTGAATTTTTTTTTAATAAAGTGACCTTCAATTTTACTGTCACATTACATTTCCTACTTTCATGAATATCTTAAACTTCTAGGTTTTCCTAAGTATTTTACTTAGACTAAACAAACAACAAAGCCAGAAAGAAATATATATATATAATATAATATATATATATAATATATATATATAATATTATATATATAATATATATATAATAGATAGATAGATAGATAGATAGATAGATAGATAGATAGATAAAACTCACACTACCATTAATATTTTTATAATATATTTTTAATGTCGTAACTTTGATACAGGATGAATATTGTCTTATTTTTAATGATTTCTATGTTTGACAATTAAATATCTATAGTGGAAGAGAGTTTTCACCTATAAGCCAATAATGTAGAAGAAGTAAAAATTCTCTAAACAGAAATGAAACTTCTCATTCCTTTACAACCTATATGATTATTCTCGGAAAAGAAGGGAAATTTGAAAAATAAACAATATTACCATTAATGAGTATGGCAACTTTGTAAAGGTTTTGAGGCACAATACTCTCAAAACGAGACCATACTACAAGTTTGAGAAGAGAGATTCCATAATGTTGTGCTATACAACAACCCTCCCCCCTTTAAATTTTTAATCTTAGTCTAAATATGCTAGACAAGAAATAGGTCCCCTTTAGGATATCAAAAGCAATAAAACCTTTTGAATAAAATAGATTTTCCATATTTTTCATATAAAAGTTGCTTTATGAGTATTTGGAACTGCTCATCGCAAATTGCAATTGTTTAAGACCAATGAACATCCATTTGAAAAGTTGCAATGCGATCAAAGTCATCGCAAATCCCTCATCACAAAGTTTTAATTGAAATGATCCATTTATAAAAATATGATGTGATATAACTATCGTATTTTTCTTATTGACAATCCCAAGGAATAACTTACGACATTTCATTAAAACCTTGTGATGAAATAAGGCTATCACAATCGCATATTGCTGATCCATAGGAAAACATTGAAACCACTCCGTTGAAACTTCACAATGCAATACAACTATCACATATATCGCTTCCAATAAAAGCAAGTAATATATACTATGAAGACACACGATTTAGGGATAAATCAATTATAAAGGAAAAATATGATTTGCCAAGTTTGAAAAGGAACCCGCTAACTCTACATGCCAACTCATCACTTATCGCAATCACAACAATACAAAGAATTGTTTCGAGCATACTGCTTGTCACTCCCGATTTGCAATATGCGATGGTTCCATAAATATTAAAATAATACAATCACTAATTGCAAAATCGCAAAGTTACAACACCTGTTCTGAAAGGACCACTGGAAAACTTGCGATGTGACATATATTACTTTGGCATTAAAGTTTCATGTTATGAAGTTATGGTAAAGCATTAAGAGGCAGTTATGTTTACAATCCTTTAAGGATTTCATCCTTGGTGGCTATGTACAATGCGAGATCTTTTGCATCTAATGTGCATAACCGCTTTTAGTCTCTAATTAGTTGTATTACCTTCCCTCAAATTAATTTTCCTATCATGCTCCTCTTTCTCATTTTACAGTGTAAATCCAGAATCACACAGTCAGTCAAGATGTCTAAGAAATCTCGAAAGACAAAGGCTCCCATTATAGTGGATGAAGGACAAGGAAAATTGGTGTTAATCTTAGATACTACATGTCAAGGCCTTGGTAAGATCTCATGGGAAGGCATATATGCTTTGCTTGAATGTGAAAATATGAAGGAGATAGAAGAAGAAGCAACGACTGATGGCACTGATGAAACAAAAAACATGCTCAATGATTTGGCTAGCTCTTTCCTCCATAGAATAGCAGCCCGTACAAAAGTTTTACCATATAATGATCTAGTGATATGGGTAATCGACAACATTAATATAATGGAAAGAGATTTCTTCACAGCTGATGGAAGGATTTTTGGATCATTCAAACCTGAAGACGTTAAGAGAATGTATCACTTTCCAAATCCCTAGCGACACTACAATAAATATTTCTTGGAAGCTTTCGCCAAGGAGAATTATGTAGAGTCAGACCCTATCAAGCAATGGACTGACACTTTCCTAACAAGCACAAACATGAATCTTCTGGTATGTACTTTGTGGACTCTTTAGCAAATCCATATTGTTATGCTGCTGCTATGATATGTAGACTCTTTGGAAGCCCCTATTCTACTAGATTTTCTATTGAAATGGTTCCATTGATAAAAGCAGCAATAAACTCCTTTGTTATGGATTGGGAAACTATTCTATCAGATAAAATGGCTAGTCAAATACTGGATTATAGAAAGAACATATTTGTTATTACCCGAGTTGTGCCCCCATTCTATATGAGTGCTTACATAATGGACACAATTTGTTTTAATTATGAGTTTTCCATCCTAGGTTGGAAATTGACTATAAACAATCCAACCCCCATTCATATTTCTCATAAATACTTATGGAAGTCTAAATATAAGAATCATTTATACAGGATTTTCCATGGTTTCATTTTAACTTTCCATAAAGCAAATCTTTAATAAACCTGCTCCTCGGCTGTCTGACGAGGCTATCATTGATTTAACCTCAATTGGTAGTTGGTTCGGGGAGAAGAGGTTCACTTATATCAGGGTTTTTGGTAGTGTTACAGATCCCTATGTCCTTCCACTTTACATTCTAGATAATCTATTAGCGAGGGAAGTACCCTACTAGATAGTGGAAAAAGGGATGTCTAGAAGCCTTAAAGACTCCAAGAAACAATTGTGGCCTCCCTTTCCTCTTCACTGTGGCACCTACTCATTGCATGCTTTTAAACATGCTGAGAAAGAAGTAGAGAAAGCAAAGGATCTGAGTCTAGTAGTTATCCCTAAAAGACAATATGATCCAAATAAGGTTGCTTTCAATTTCACCTCTGAGGGGAAAGTCAACAAATTCATACATGAGGAAGATCAGTTTGATGACTTATTTGCTTCAGTAGAGTTATTCTAAATAGTAAGTCATCTGGCAAAATTCAAATTGGGAGCTAAGAAAATGAACAAATTCATGGAATATAGGACACAAAGGTTACTGAAAGTTCCTCTGGATTTATTAAATACTACATCAATCATTCAACAAGCAAAGCACAACAATGAGCTAGTTATTGAAAATATTTCTGGAGAAGGTGAAACAAGTGAAAAGACCAATGAGCTGCTAAGAACTAATGCTCACATTAATCCCATATTGATTAAAGAATGGGAGCAATTTGATCAACAAATCAAAAGTCAGAATGGTCCTCAAAACATTATTACATCAGTGTCTCTCGGAACAAAAAAGCCCACTATTCCTGATATTGTGATTGAAGGGACACCTAGCAAAGACACAACCCAAAAAGAGATGTAAATAATCCTTGAAAATCCTTGAGGAGAGATTACATTGAATATTGAGGAAATTCCACCCTTGGATGTATTTTACAGCCCAAAACACAGGGTTGTAGTCAAGAGGTAGAGGAAAAAGAGGAAAATAGACCAGACATCATCCACAGCTCGTCAGTCTAAATTTATGAATGTTATATGGAAGGATTCAGAGGTCAATCCTTCTAAATATTTGACTGAGTTATCTCAATTTACAAGGGCATACACAGCTACTACAATTGAAGTTAACCAATTGATCAAAGAAAATGATCAAATGATTAATTAGCTTGAGGAATAGTCAACAGTAGAGCAACATAAGATTAATCAAATTGAGGAACAATTGGCAGCAGAGAAACAAAAAAATGAGAGTCTTGAAGTACAATTAAACCCGGAAAAACAGAAAATTGACTAGTAGGCCATTCAAAAACAGCAAGAGTTGTCTCAAGAGCTCGAACAACTTAAATTGACACATCAACAAGAGATTAAATCTAAATAGGAGAAAATCACATAGTTACAACTCTCTATAGAATAGTTCAAAGAGTATCCCAAGGTTGAGGAGTTTAAGAAGGAATCCCTATAAGTAAATAAGGCTTTATCTGAACAGTTGAATCTACTCTGCCAAAAAATATCTCTTATTAATCCATTATGCATAACAATGACATCACTTGATCCGGATTTAGACAGGAACGCAAAAAAATACAGAGATAACCATATAGACAAAGATGCAACAGAAATAATGCTTCATTTCATTAATAGAAAATACTGAAATATGCTTACAACCGAAAATAGAAATAAACCAGCTAGGGCGATGGTAGCTTATCTCTGAGAAGAGATGTAGCAGCTACATGCCTCTGAACTCTTATGAACTATGCTATAATGAGGCTCAAAGGCCTATTTATTGTTGAGAAATAATGGAAAACCCTTCACATTCCAAAACCTAACCCTAGAAGATGAAACGCCAAATTGTGGGCCCCGTTTTTGGGTAAGTTGGTACATCAACTTCCCGGGGTCGTGAATTGGTCGTATTATCTCCGTTTGATGCGCATGATAGCCCATTGGAAAGATATCTCCAAGGACTATGAAGAAAAAGATGATTTTCTGATAGAAAAATCGTTGGCGATAGATTTACCAAAAAACGTCGTTTAGGGCCTCAAAATGGCTCCAGAAGTTTAGGACCCGCAAAACTACTAAAAATAGTAAATTGTGCTATAATTAAGGAAATTGAAAAATTGAAAGATACGGTTGTGGGGGTCCAAATGGGATAGGTGGGTGGCTACGAACATCCACCTGGATCATTCCCCCCCCCTTAGGAAGCAATGGTCCCCATTGCGTTGTGTTCCTCCTTGAGATGAGGAAGCTTCTGCTAAGTTGGGTCTCTAGTGAGTTGTTCTGTAATCTCTGATGTGTCCAGAAATGGTGGGAAGCATGGTCGATGATGGTCCACATTGAACACTTGGTGCAAGTGAAGGAATGGAGAAATGTTGTGCTTCCAAGAATTATTTCCCGTAGCCTAGGCACTAGTGTAAGGACCTTGTCAGAGTGGTCTGAGTTTATGATGGGTTCTTGTAAGGCATTCTCTCTGCAGATGCAACCAAACTTTTTTGCCCACCTGAAACTTGTGTGGTACCCCTCTGGGTGAGGAGAATTTGTTCTTGTGTTCTGTCATGACCATATCCCTTTGTTGTTGCTGCTGCATGGAGGAACCCTTTGCGGGAGTCATGGATGTAGCAACGATTTTCCCCTTACTTTGGGAGTGAACCAGATAGAAAATGAATTTCCTAGTCTGGGAGATGAGCTTCCTACCTTTCTTGGCAATGATCAAAGAGGTGGCGTAGGTGGGGCTACCTCTGGTATCCTGTATAATGAATTATCCAAAAAAATAATGACAGTGCGATGCCTTGATTCATACACAGCATGTCGCCTCCACAATTATGGCTGGCCTAATAATACATCACAAACATCTAGAGGTGCAACATCACACAATACCTCATTTGTGAAGGGCTTGATGCTGTAGGGAAGGAGGCACTGCTGGTGCACTTTGAGATCTCGTCCTTTATGAAGCCATCCCATACTGTACGGTTGTGGGTGTGGTGTAGTCAGTAGGCCCAACCGCTTCATGACCTTTGCTGAAACGAGGTTCTTTTGGCTCCCACTATCAATAATGAATTGTAGTGGTGAACCCTTCACCCACATTTGTGAGTGGAAAAGGCGCTCCCCCTCCTCTAGTTCTTCAGGTTCATTCTTCTGGATTTTGGCAGTGGCAATAGTGGTGTTGGGCTTCGCATCAATGATCTGCTTCCCTTTGCCATTCCTCTTGTCGAGTTCTGGCTCAAGGTCGAAACATGTATCTGATTCGGAAGCCTTCAACTCAGCCACCAGTGACTACTTGGTCCGACACTCACTTGTGTTATGAGTGGGACTCTTGTGGAACTCACACCACTTTCATGTGTCCTTCTTCGGCTTCGTGGTGTTTTTCTTTTCTTGCGGCTTTGACGGGTTGTCTTGGGTCACCCTACCTTAGCTTTGTCCTTTGGTCTTCAAATTGGTAGATCCAAAGTCTCACTTCTTCTATTTGAACTTTTGCTCAATTTTGACAGCATATCGATACGCCGTGCCGAGTGAGGAGATGTTTAGGAACTCCATCTCTTCCTAGATGTATCTGTGTAGGCAGCCACATTATTTGAGTACCAGATGCAGCTTAGAATCTTTGATATCCAATTGTCTGCGAAGGGTATGAAAAAATTTTGTGAACTCCGGCACATTTTAGTCTCGTCCATGCCGCAGTGTGGTCCATTTGATGTATTTGTCCTCATAGCTTTTGACAGGGTAGTACTACTCCTTGATGGCATCTTGGAAGTCATTCCAAGTGGGTGTGGCTGAAAACAGTGAGCCTATACTTTCATCCTTTTGCTCGCAATAGGTTTCCCACCAGTCCTTGACGTGGGGGACTGCTTTGGGAAGAGTGAAAACAATCTTTTCCCGACTTGAAAATTCATGAACAGAAAAATACCCATATAGGAGATTTAACCATTTATCTATGGCATATACATCCATTTGACCCTCGAACATGGGGATTTCAAAGTTAAATTGTACCTTAAATGGTGTGGTGTTGCCAGAGTAGCTGTTGGAAGCTGATGCGTCACCTCTGGGTAGCCACTGAAGGATCTGCACAAAGTTATCCATCATCGAGTTCCTTTGCTGCTCGAGCACTTCTTCGAGCAAGATTTTGATAGGATATCCTGCCCCCTCATCTTTCTTCTCATCTGCCATGGGAGGTCGTCGAGATTTGCGAGGCTAGTCTTGTAAAGGTTCAATGAGTTCAAGCCCTAACTCCTTATATCCTAACCTCATTGGGGACATGTAAAGAAAAAAAAATAAAAAGCAAACCTCTCTAATACCACTAATCTGGATTTAAACAAGAACGCAACAAAATATAGAAATAACCATATACACAAAGATGCAGTGGAAATAATGCTTCATTTCATTAATAGAAAATATTGAAATATGCTTACAACCAAAAATAGAAATAAACCAGCTAGGGCGATGGTAGCTTATCTCTAAGAAGAGATGTGGCAGCTACATGCCTCTGAACTGTTCTGAACTATGTTACAATGAGGCTCGAAGGCCTATTTATTGTTGAGAAACAATGG
>APFE030543425.1:85953-98498 GCA_000404065.3 Pinus taeda
AACCCTTCACATTCCAAAACCTAACCCTAGAAGATGAAACACCAAATTGTGGGCCCCGTTTTTGGGTAAGTTGGTACATCAACTTCCCGGGGTCGCGAATTGGTCACATTTTCTCCGTTTGACGTGCATGATAGCCTATTGGAAATATCTCTCCGAGGACTATGACAAAAAACATGATTTTTTGAGATAAAAATCGATGGCAGTAGATTTCCCAAAAATAGTCGTTTAGGGGCTCAAAATGGCTCCGGAAGTTTAAGACCCGAAAAACTGCTAAAAATAATAAACTGTACTATAATTAAGGAAACTGAAGAATTGAAAGAGATAGTTGTGGGGGTCCAAATGGGATAGGTGAGTTCCCACCAACATCCACCTAGATCATCACTAATCAACAAAGCAATTAGTACTAGGTTATAATTTGAAGATGCGGATGATAAAGTCACAAATTACCTCTCCTGGCAAAGCACAAAAGAAGGAAGAGCTGCTAAATTACCTAAAATTCAAGAGTCACATAAAGAGATATTTTTTTCAAAATGGGAAACATAGCTGATAAAGGCAGAAAAAACTACCTCCAGGGCCAAGGCTATAATGAATAATGTTACTGAGATGGTGAATGATAATTTATATGGTGCCAATTTAGTTTCTGATTTTTCCCCAGGAAATCTTCCAGAGGCGAAAATTTTAGAGAGTCAATGGAAGCAAGATTTGGACACCAAAGAGGAAAAACTCAACAAAGTACAAAGCCTTAACTGGGATTTGCATTGTTCCTTTCTGGTCAATCCACACAACCAATAGATGACTATCAAGTGCCTTGTTGATGTCGTTGACCGCGTAATGCCTGAGCTTTTAGATGCCACATACACAGGACAATTACACTCCAGGATGAGTCATCCTCCAGAAATTCAAAACATGCTCTCAATTTGTAAGTTGAGGATACAAGAGAAGAAATAGATGCGATGAATCTCTTCAAAGGTTATCACAATACTATTTTTGAAATTCAAATCCCATATTTTGATTAAGGCAGCTCCAACAACTCTCAACGATTTTTGTGGATAGTTTGTTTTTAATTTTATTATAAAAAACCCCTTCATTTTATTTTAGAATGGGTCCTCAATTTGTATAAAACTAGACTTGAGAATTTTTCACTCTTGCACTTCTTAACTTATTTTTTATAAGTTGTGGATGAAGGTTTCAAACTTTTTGTGAAAGAACTTCATAAAGACTTGCATTTTTGTATCTTCGTGGAGTTTTCAGAATAAGAAGATTGAACGATTTTATTACTAGCATAACGAGACTCAAATACATATGGTACTTCTATCTTTGTTCCTTCTATCTTGTTTTATGTAATTATCATCCATTGATTTGTTATTGTTCATATATTCTCAGGTTTCAAGCAACTCTATATTATTTCACTTTTGAATGATCTAGAATTGTTATATTATATACATATGTCAACAATAAATATTAGTATGAAATGCGATATGTTTTGACATTACTTTGTTTAATTTCTTATTCAAAGTAATCATCATTTAAATATATATATATAAATATAATATATATATATAATTGTAGAAAGTGAATAATCTATATTACCATTTTTCTGCTAGGAATCATCAAGAATCGCATTATTATGAGATCACCCAGGTTATAAATATATATTGTATATTTTAGGGCTTATATATTAAACCACCTATCATCTTTTTATACATTTAAAACACCCATTCATCAAATCATACTTTATTCGGAAACCGGTCCCATAATATCTAGTTGGAGCCACCATACCAAACGGAGAAGGAGTTGTAGTAAGGTCCGGACCTGGTGGTTATCCCGAACGTTGGTGCTGTGATTTTAGAGGCATCAACATTTTTGGTGCTAGAAGGAGGGCCTAATTGTGAATAATGAGTAAATCTAAATCTATAGGCCATTCTAAGAGTAAAACTCACTCACCATCTCCTCCAACTTCTCCTTCGCATTTTAAATCTCCTATTCGTAAGGGAGAAGTTAAAAAGAAAAATACAACACCCACTGCTGAAACCCTAAACATGCCAGACAGTTCTTCTCTTAAACCCCCTGAAGTACAATCTTTTATTCATAAACTCCATGGGTTTTCAATATCCTAAGAAGAGTCTGAGTTATCCCAAGGCAGTGTTACTTCGCAATATATCCCATCACAGCTGCTTAATAGGGAAAATAGTGAAAAGCTTGGTATTCCACTAGTTGAATTCCCTCTACAAAGTCAAAAAAGGGCTAGAAAGACACCATTAGAATCTAACAGTGAGACTTTGTCCTCATCATCATCCATTCCATCCAAATCATTTCAAGGTCATACATATGTTTCCCAACTTTAGACCATAGTCCAAACAAGTATAGGAGCTTCAGCATCCTCTACCCAATCACTTTCAACTGCTTCATCACCCTCTTCTACTATTAGCTCAATAATGGCACATAATCAACCTCAACCAAGGCCATGGACCAACCCAACAACTATTAGAATACCTGCACCTTTGACCCAATTTCCAACACACCCTGAAAAATGGCTACCTAAATTTAATCCTTATAATGGCCTGTTAGTGGAAGAACATATAAGCGATTTCATCTTATCAATCAACTTGAATGGAGTAATGGAAGAAGATATTGTTCTTAGACTATTTCCATACACTATACAAGGAGTAGCAGGATTGTGGTACTTTTCATTACCACCAGGGTCTATCAATAGCTGGGATGCTTTCCAAGAGCAATTTCTAACTAAGTTTGGAGACGATAGCTCTACAACAACTTTGATTGATGATTTCTCCAGCCTGAAAGCCGAATCAAAAGAGCCCATCAAAGACTTCAACTCATGCTTCAATAAGCTATTGAATAAAATACTTCCGACATCCAAGCCTAGTGAGGAGGTCTGAAATGAATTGTACATTTCTACTCTACCTTCAAACGTAGCCATCTTCGTTGATATGGCTACTAAACCAACATTAGCAGAAAATATGAAGGAAGCAATAGTTGTTGAAAAACTTATCCTTGCTTTGGAAATCAAAAAAGTTACCACTAGAGATGATTCAGAGAAGAAAGCAACCAAGGATCCATATGACATGGAAGGCTTACAAAAAATCCTTAAAAACTATGTCTAATGAAATGGTTGAAATAAAAAAGCTGGTAGTTGAAACTTCTATGAAAAGACCAGTGGAACTTCAAGAGAAATCAACCAACTAATCCTAAGCCACCTAATGTTATATCTAATGCAAAATATGATGTGGATGATGATGAAGATGAAGATACAGTTTTATCAGCTGGAGAATTAAAAGAAGATGAAATAGTTGAATGTCATGGAATGTGGGAGTTTATCCTACCCAACTCTGATAATGAAAGTGAAAAGGAAGCTCTACCAGTAAACACTAGAAGTAAAAGTATAGTAGAGCCTAATCAAACAAATCAAAAGAATAAAAATTAAAATCTTGTTACTAAGGAGAACTTTCCCACAAAAAAGCCTCCAGTTCCATCCCCCAACAATCAACCATGTTCGTCCAACCCTCCCTCACCATCTAAAATGTTGGTAGTTTTATATTCCATGGATTATAACATAGTGGAAGATATGAAGAAGACTCGAGAAAATATTTCTCTGCATGAACTTAGCAAGCTCAAGCATCAACAAAATTTGTTGCTTAAAGAATTAAATGAAATATCTTCTTCTCCTCTTCCAACTAGTGTATTATCCAAGGCTGCTAGAGGATCAAGTAAGCCACCATCTAATAAGGTGGATGATACTGATGCTATTTTGACTTATGAGATATACGATAGAAATTTGCATAAATACTTGATAGATTCAGGGGTTTCATTAAACATAATGCTAGCCTCAGTTTTCTCCAAGTTAAATATTGAGCCCCAGAAGTTTGCAGTTCATATTGTTCAATTAGATTAAAATAAGGTTCAAGTTTTAGGAGAAATAGATTTAGTTACTATGAGATTATCTACTAATCCCAAGGTTGTCCAAACAATTGATATATTAATTGCTGCCATCACTGAGTTTTATGGTTTGATCCTTAGCAAAGATTGGTCCGAAAAACTTCACGGTTATATTTCGACTAATTGGTCTCACATGTGCCTTCCCTATAATGGGAAACCAAATCAAATCAGAATTGATCGCCAAAAATGTTTGACTCACACAGTAACTAAGTTTGAAGAAGAAAATCAACCTATGGCCTTCAATAATAACATTCTTGGAAACTATTCAGCTGAATCATTTTTTGGGAATTTTGATACTCAACAATCTCCTTTTCCTGTTAATATTGTCATATCACAAATCAAATATTTCTCCCATACTAATACCTCAAAGTGTGTTAGTGTTGCAGATGAACTTGTAAATAACCTTGTAAATAAGCCTTTATTTTGGTCTTTGTATTTTGATGAATCAAAATCTAATGACGTTGCAGGAGCAGGATGTATTTTAGTTAGTCCAGAAGGAGAAAAAATGATGTTATCATGTAGATTTGAATTTGAGAGTACCAACAACACTATAGAATATGAGGCATTGATTCAAGGGCTCTATAAAGCAATAGGCCTGAATATCCAATATCTCAAAGTATTTGGTGATTGTGAAATTGTCATTAAACAAGTGAGAAATATTATTCATTGTCTTTTAGGGCATATAAATGTTATCAATCACTTGTTCAAGATCATAACTCATTTTCTGGAATGTCACATTTCTCCTATTCCTAGATCACAAAATGCAACAACAGATCTTTTAGCTAGTGTTTCTTCTAAACTCCTTCCATTCGAGGATTATAGTCCAAATAGATTTCCTATTGAATTAATTTTTCAGCCATCTGTCCCATATAATGTCACCAATTGGTGTGTGTTCAATCATGATGAGGATATCTTAAATTCCTTGACTTCTGAAGGATCTTATGATGATCAGATTATCATTGAAAGTGATCATGATCTTCAATTAAAGAAAACACTTAATGGAATCCTATTCATAAATCTGTGGTCAAGCTAGAAAATATTTATGATAATAAGGATAGATTCAAAAAGGTCACTAATGCAAAAATTCAAAGTTCAGCTTTAAGGTTTAAATTAGTAAATCTCGGCACTGAGGCCAAACCACAAATAATCTAGGACTTGAACTTTCATCAGATGAAATATTTTCTTCCATAAGATTATTAAAGAAATACAAAAATGTTTTTTCTTGGAATTATGAAGATCTGGAAACTTATGATACCTCTATCATTCAACACACAATTCTAATGATTTTTTATGAGAAACATGTACAATAGAAACTAAGGAAAATTGACCCGAATCTTCAAAGTAAAATCAAAGCAGAGTTGAATAAACTCCTTAAAGCCAAAATAATCTTTCCTGTGAGACATTCTAAATGGGTCTCAAATTTAGTACATGTGAGGAAAAAGAATGGTGATATTAGGATTTGCATAGATTTAGGAATCTCAACAAAGCATTTCAGAAAGATAATTTCCATTACCAAAAATGGAGCAGATACTTCAATCAGTCATTGGCTCAGAGTTAATGTCTTTTCTTGATGGTTTTTCAGGATAAAATCAGATCCTGGTACATCCAGATGATAGATTAAAGACTACATTCAAAACCAAATGGGGAACATATGCTTATTAGAAAATGCCTTTTCGTTTGATAAATGCTAGAGCTACTTTCCGACGAGCCATGGAGATAGCCTTTGAAGGCTTGATCAATAGGACAATCATTGTTTACTTAGATGACATAACTATCTATTTTAAGAAAAACAACAATCATCTGCATGATTTAAGCAGATCTTTGAACATTTCAAAAAATATGGGATTTCTTTAAATCCCAAAAAATCATTCTTTGCTCTTAATGAAGATAAACTTTTAGGGCTTATGTATCCAAAAATGGCATATACATTGATCCTGACAAGAAAATAAGTTTTTGATATTCCTTTGCCACATAATAAGAAATCTATGTAGTCATTTTTGTGATAGATAAATTTTGTGAAAATATTTGTTCCTAATTTTTCTCATAGAGTTTTGTCTTTGTAATCCATGATTAAGAAAAATTATGTCTTCAAATGGGGCCATAACGAGAAATGGGCTTTTGAGTCAATCAAACAAGTGACAATTAATGCTCATGCATTGAATACTCCGAATTTTTCTAGTCATTTTATTTTGTATACTTTGGCCACTGAAACATCTTATGTTGTTGTTTTAACATAGATCAATGATCAGCAAGTAGAAGTGCCCATATCTTTCTTTAATTCTAATTTGCAGGGTGTTGAGCTCAACTATTCTGATGTTGAGAAATAAACTTTTGTTGTATTTAAGGCTATCAAACACTTTAGACCATTCCTCCTAAAAACACACAATAAATTAGTAGTTCCATTCTCCAACGTGAGACAATTGCTAGTTTAAAGAGGTGTAGGAGAGAAAAGAGCTAACTTGGTAACAGCTTCACAAGAGTATGAAATTGATATTAAACCAACAAAAAATGTTATAGGGCAAGGTTTTCACAGGTTATTGGCAGGAGCTTCCAATATACGAGATCATGAAGACTCATATAGTATTGCATAAGTGAACGAGATAAGTATCACTCACTCTGAATCTCAATATGCTGATCTGATATTTTACTTTAAAAATGGATATGCTCCCCTTGAATTCACCAACAAAAACAAACATGCCTTAAGGTTAAAAGCCAGACACTTTGAAATCATTGATATTGTGTTATTCAGGATAAACTATGATTCAATTTTATTAAGATGCCTTGAAAAAACTAAAGCAAAAATGTTTTAGCAGGAATTACATGATGGCCCAATAGGTGGAAATTTTGGAGGAGACACTACAGCCCACAAAATACTACATGCTGGATATTATTGGTCGACTTTGTTCAAAGATGCCCATTACTATACAAGGAAATGTAAGATATACCAAACTGTTAGCAGAAGACAAAGGAAACCAGCCTTTCCTTTAGAACCAGTTAACAGTGAGCAACCATTTGAACAGTGGGGGCTTGATATTATAGGAGAGATCGTTACACATTCTTCCAGGCAACATAGATACATCCTCAAACCATGGACTACTTCACAAAGTGAGTAGAAGCAATTCCACTAAAGGTAGCCAATTTTGATGCGATTATTGAATTTATTGATCAGATCATCATTACAAGGTTTGGTTTACCTAACACGCTTATCTTTGATAATGCATCTTACTTTTCTAGAAATAGTATAGTTTAATTTGCTCTTAAGAGAGGTTTTAAGTTAAAATAATCTGGAAATTACTACCCTCAAGGAAATGGCTTAGCAGATTCAACTAACAAAAATCTCATCAAGATTATTAAAACAACTGTTGATCAAAACCAAAAGAATTGGCATAAATATTTAATATTTGCATTATGGGTAGATCATATAACTCAGAAGGTCTCAATAGGTGCTTCTCCTTTTAGCTCAGTGTATGGGAAAGAAGTTGTGATTCCACCAAATTTAGCACTCCCATTTCTAGCCTTAGTACAATTCATATAAGAAATTCGTTCTTCCTCTATTCGATTAAGATTTGATCAAACTCTTAAATTGGATGCGGAAAGAGAAAAGGCCAAAATTACTCATGCTAAACATCAGCAAGTCATTAAATCTTCTTTTGATGCAAGTTCTAGCGGCTCAAAACTATTATAGATTGGTGATCTCGTTTTGAAATGGGACAAAGCACATGAAGACAAAGGTAAGCATACAAAATTTTAGAAGATGTGGCTTGGACCATTTTAGAACGTTGAAAAGGTAGGCTCATCAATGTTTCTACTTCAAGACTTATCAGGAAAGAGAGATTCCCTTCCTATGAATGTGTTATCTTAAAGAAATTCTTTTCCTAATGAGGTAACGCCTTCTTACCTATACATATTATTTAAGCAAATTTTGGTTTCTTTTAGAAAATAATGTTGTAAATGGTCTACCATTGGATTTATACTATTGAAAAGCTCTTAGAAAGAATATTGTGAATACTTGCTTTCAAAAAAGTAGCAAATTTCAAGGAAATGATTACAGTTTTGGAAATTAGATAAAACATGAAACTCTAAGATCCTCTTTAAATTTATGCAATCTTTCAAACCTTGAAAATACTGTAAATCATTTTGAGTTTTATCAGTTGAGAAAGGTCATTTATAAAAGGTAAAGACTTTCTAAAGCTAAACATCTACAACTCTATAATTTTCATCCATAAACTCTTAAGGAGTAAATCATTCACCTCATCCACTAAGTTTATGATTTTTTAGAGTGTAATTCTAAAATATATTTGATTTAAAAGATAAGAGGTCTCATGACAAGCCTGCTTACCATGATCATAGGGTAATAATTAAACTGACATTACCAACAGTGAATACCAAAACAAGGTAATGGCTTATAATCATAAGGCAAGGGGTCTCATTATGAGCCAACTTGTTCAGTTCAATTACAACCGGTGAATGGCATTGTCATTTTCTGGCTCCCAAACTAGGACAATAGCTTTTATCCAGAAATAAAAAAGGAAAAAGTAAAAGATAAAAAATGAAAATATATGTAGATATATCTTTCTGGATTTATCTTAAAAGATTATACTCTTAGATGGATGAGACAATGAATAATTGATGGTTAAAAGGTAACCTTGTCAATACTATAGATGTTTGCTGGTAGCAATGGCACTACCTGTGACAAAAGAGTAAATTTAAAAGCTAAGTTGGAATATCCCCCTACTTTATCTTTAACAACCAATTAAAGCTTGAAGAAACCAAAAAAAAAGATGTTTTTATTTTCTGATAAGGGTTTGTAAACGAAATTGCAAAATTGACATTTTTGTTTTATTCAGAGTAAAGTTTTTATCTAATTAATTCCAAGATAGTTTCCTTTTCCTCAATTGATTCTACTTAAGAAAGTGTTAGAAATTTCATTATTTTATTCAGAGATAATTGGTTTTGCCAATGAAATTGCCAATTCTTGTGCTATAAACAACACACCCCCCCCCCCCCCCCCCATTTCAATTTTTAATCTTAGTCTAAAGATGCTAAATAGGAAATAGGTCCCCTTTAGGATATAAAAAGCAATAATTTTTTTTGAATAAAATACATTTTCGATATTTTTCATATAAAAGTTTCTTTATGAGTATTTGGAACTATTCATTACAAATCACAATTGTTTAAGACAAATGAACATCCATTTGAAAGTTGCAAAGTGATCAAAGTCATTGCAAATCCCTCATTGCAAAGTTTTAATCGAAATGATCCATTTATAAAAATACGATGTGATATAACTATTGCATTTCGTACATTGTTAATCCCAAGGAATAACTTACAACATTTCATTAAAACCTTGTGATGCAATAAGGCTATCGTAATCTCATATCGCTGATCCATAGGAAAACATTGAAACCACTCTATTGAAACTTCACGATGCGATACAGCTATCACATATCATGCTCCCAATAAAAGCAAGTAATATATACTTTGAAGACACACGATATATGGATAAATCAATTATAAATGAAAAACATGATTTAAGTTTAAAAAGGAACCTGCCAACTCTATGTGCCATCTCATCACTCATCGTAATCACAACAATACAAAGAATTCTTTCAAGTAGAGAGCTTGTAACTCCTGATTTGTGATATGCAATGGTTCCACAAATATTAAAATAATACAATCGCTAATCACAAAATTGCAGAGTTATGGCGCCTGTTCTAAAAGGATATATTACTTCGACATTAAAGTTTCACGTTATAAAGTTACGGTAAAGCATTAAAAGGCAATTATGGTTACAATCCTCTAAGCGTTTCATCCTTAGTGGCTATGTACAATATGAGATTTTTTGCATATAATGTGCATAAATATTTTTAGTCTGTAATTAGTGGTATTACCTGCTATTAAAGTAATTTGCCTATCATGCTCCTCTTTCCCATTTTGCAGTGAAAATCCAAAATCATGTAGTTAGTCAAGATGTCTAAGAAATATCGAAAGACAACGGCTCCCATTATAGTGGAAGAAGGACAAGAAAAATTGGTGTTAATCTCAGATACTAACTGTCAAGGGCTTGGTAAGATATCGTGGGAAGGCATATATTCTTTCCTTGAAGGTGAAAATCTGAAGGAGATAGAAGAAGAAGCAACGACTAATGGCACTGGTGAAATAGAAAACAGGCTCACTGATTTGGCCAACTCTTTCCTCCATAGAATAGTAGCTCGTGTAATGTTGATACTTTCTGTTTTAAATAAAATAGGCAAAAATCTCAGTAGATGACAACAATAGAAATTTTGTTGCTAGATTAACTCCAGGTTATTGGGAGAGAGTTAATGCATCCTAAATTTGATGTGAGAGGATTTATGAGGCAGTTAGATTCTCCTTGCTATAAAACAGGTATCCATACAGATGGTTTGAGACTGTGTGAGAGTTTGTGAGGATTTGATTAATTTTGTAATCTCCTGTTTGATTAATAAAGAATTGACGATGCCTATGTTTGGTGGATTTAGCCTAGATTGGTTGGGTGAACCACGTTAAATTCCTATGTCTCTTGTGCTTGATTTTATTTGCTGAGTATTTGTTTAATTTACTGTGCATCTTAGCTCTAACAAGTGGTATCAGAGAAATGTTGGAGGTGGAGCGCAGTTGATTGCTGTTGGTGCATTGGATCAGGCAGCGTGCTATAGCGCAGGTGTTGCTAGAGCATTGGTGCGTGGAGCTGCGTTGAATCGATTGAACCTGCGTGCTGTGTGTCTGAATTGCTACCTGGAGGTGCTGCGTAGAGGAAACTCGGTCCCAAGTTTGAACCTACGTTGCTGGTGCGTGGAGGTTGTTTACCAAACTTGCGTGGAGGTGGTATGATAGCGCTGGTGTTGTAGAGTTGATTTCAAGGCCAAGGGAAAGTGTGATCCTATCCACGCTAAGTTCATTGACTGAATAGTGCATGGAGAACCGTTGAGCTGAAGCACCTATGTGTTGGATTGAATTGTCAGGCGCAACCATCACAGTCGGGAAATACGTGGAGGTGGCCCATCGATATTTCCATTATTGTTTTAGTTGTGAGTGGTCTTGGCATTCTAGCAATAATAAGGAAGGTCGTTGATGTCAGGTTCTCCCTCTGAAACATTGTGCGTGGAGCGTATCTGTTAAACATTGTGCATGTAGCATATCTGTTAAACATTGTGCATGGAGCATATCTATTAAACATTGTGCGTGGAGAATATATATATATATATATATATACACACACTGCATGGAGTGCTGGTGCCTGCAGATGCGTGGAGGTGAATCGTCAGCGGGCAGACCAGAGATGGTTGAATTGGTGTGTATATGATTGCTGGAGCCTTCAATTAGTGCTGGTGCGGTTGAATTGGTGCGTATATGATTGCTGGAGATTTCAATTGATGCTGGTGCATATTGATCACTGGTGCGTATTGATTGGTTTTGCTGGTGCGTATTGGATTGGTTTTTGTGGTGCGTGTTGAGAATGCGCATTGCTCCATTACACTTTGCTTTACTCGGTTGTGTGCTGTAATATGAACAACACAAATAAAACAAGAGTTTTGTTTTGAGATTTTTTTTTTTTGCCTAATTTGCACAGTAAACAAACAAACAAAAAGTTTTTTTTTAAAAGCAAAGGCATATAAGGCATAGGCAGTTTTTTAATTGCTGGTATGTAAATTTGGATTTTGGAGATTATTGTGTCTTTTGGTTGATACAAAAATGGCGAAAAATCAGAGTGCCTGGTTTGAAATTGAGAAGTTTAATGGTAGAAATAATTTTGAGATTTGGAAGGTGAAGATGCATGATTTGCTTGTCCAACATGGTGTGTCAAAGGCGCTGTTCGGCAAATCCAAACAGCCTTACAACATCATAGATAATGAGTGGGCAGAGATGGATGAAAGAATGATAAGTGCTATTCGACTGTATCTAGCTGATGATGTCCTATTTAATATCGTGTCGGAGACAACAACTGCTGGTTTGTGGACGAAACTGGAGAAACTATACATGACCAAATCGTTAACCAATAGGATTCTCCTAAAGTGACAGTTGTACAGTTTGTAAATCAAGGAGTGTACATCGATTGTTGATCATTTAAATGTTTTTAATACTCTTCTTGTGAAATTACAAAGTATAGAAGTAAAAATTCCATCCAAGGATAAAGCTATTACTTTATTATGCTCGTTGCCCGAGTCATGGGATCATTTTGTTTCTTCTATATGTCTTAGTTCATCATAAACTATTGAGTTTGATGATGTAGTTGCATCCTTATTATCGGAAGAAACAAGGAGAAGGTCGCATTCTGAAACCTCTACATCAGAAGCTATGATGGTTAGAGGTTGTTTGAAAGAAAGATGCTCCAGGAAGCCGAGCGACTCACGTTCAAAGTCGGAAAGGAAGAAGAGTAAGCTAAAGTGTTGGTTTTGTGGCAAATCAGGGCATTTAAAGAAGGACTGCTAGAAGCGACAACAACAAACTTCATGTTGACAATAATACTGAGAGGGGGGGGGTGAATCAGTATTATCTAATTCTTTTACCAAATCTTTCTTATTTATACTTTGAATTATTTTTGCATACCAATACCATAAATAATGAGCATG
>APFE030543425.1:102018-115628 GCA_000404065.3 Pinus taeda
CCAGGTAAAGAACACTGGTCAGCAGTGAAATGGGTGCTTCGGTATTTGAGAGGCACAAGTAGTTATTGTATCACTTACAATAAGAGTAGTGAATTTGTTTGCGGATATGTTGATTCCGATCTTGCAGGTGATTTGGATAATGGAAGGTCAACTTCAGGGTATGTCTTTACTCTTGCAGGTGGAGCTATCAGCTGGATGTCAAAGCTACAGAATATTGTTGCTTTATCCACTACTGAAGTATAATACATTGCTGCTTCTCATGCTTGCAAAGAAGCAATTTGGTTGAAAGGTTTGTTTGGTGAATTTGGTAGGTTGCAGGACAACATCAAGTTATTTTGTGACAGTCAAAATGCAATACATTTGTCTAAGAATCTGGCCTATCATAGTAAATCAAAGCATATATCGATCAAGTACCATTTTGTAAGACAGGTTATCACTGAAAGGGGAGTCTCTCTTGAAAAGGTGCATACAAAGGAGAATTGTGCAGACATGTTCACAAAACGAGTTTTGTTAGAGAAGCTATGATGGTGTTTGGCTTCTCTTAGCTTGCAGAAAAGACAAAATAATAAAGAAACATGGCATCAAGCTAATTGTTGTCAAGGTGGAGATTGTTGAGATTTTCTGTTTTAAATAAAATAGGAAAAAATCTCAGTAGATGACAACAATAGAAATTTTGTTGCTAGATTAACTCCATGTTGTTGGGAGAGAGTTAATGCATCCTAAATTTGATGTGAGAGGATTTATGAGGTGGTTATATTCTCCTTGCTATAAAATAGGTATCCATACGGATGGTTTGAGAGTGTGTCAGAGTTTGTGAGGATTTGATTAATTTTGTAATCTCCTATTTGATTAATAAAGAATTGTCGATGCCTATGTTTGGTGGATGTAGCCCAGATTGGTTGGGTGAACCACGTTAAATTCCTATGTCTCCTGTGCTTGATTTTATTTGCTGAGTATTTGTTTAATTTACTGTGCATCTTAGCTCTAACAGTGCAAAAGTTTTACCATATAATGATTTAGTGAGATGGGTAATCAAGAGCATTAATATAACAAAAAAGAGCTTTCTTCATAGTTGATGGAAGTATGTTCAGATCATCGAAACATGAGGATGTCAAGAGAATGTATCACTTGCCAAATCCCTAGTGACACTACAACAAATCATTCCTGGAAGGATTCACCAAGAAAAATAAGATAGAGTCAGACCCTATCAAGCAATGGAGAGACTTTCCTAACAAGCACACACATGAATATTCTGGTATGTATTCTATGGACTCCTTAGCATCTCCCTATTGTTATGCTATAGCTATGATATGTAGATTCTTTGGAAGCCCTGATTCTACTAGATTTTCTATTGAAATGGTTCCATTGATAGAAGCAATAATAAACTCCTTTGTTATGGATTGGGCAACTATTCTATTGAATAAAATGGCTAGTCAAATACTGGATTATAGAAAGAACAGATTTGTCACTACCTAAGTTTTTCCCCCATTCTATATGAGTGCTTACATAATGGACACAATTTGTTTCAATTATGACTTTCCTATCCTAGGTTGGAAATGGATTATTCAAGATCCAACCCCCATTCATATTTATCATAAATACTTATGGAAGTCTAAATATAAGAACCATTTATACAAGATTTGCCATGGTTTCATTTTACCTGTCCATCAAGCTATCTCTAATAAACCTACTCCTCGGTTGTCTAACGAGGCTAGCATTGATTTAACCTCAATCAGCAGTTGGTTTGGGGAGGAGAAGTTCACCTGTATTAGGTATTTTTGCAGTATTATAGATCCTCACTTCCTTCCGCTTTACATTTCAGATAAGCTATTATCCACGGAAGTAACCTAGTAGATAGTGGAAAAGGGGATATCTAAAAACCTTCAAGACTCTAAGAAACAGTTGTGGCCTACCTTTCCTCTTCGCTATGGTACCTACTCATTGCATGATTTTAAACATGCCGAGAAAGAAGCAGAGAAAAAAAAGGATCTGTGTCTAGTGGTTATCCCTAAAAGACAATATGATTCAAATAAGGTTGCTTTCAATTTCACCACTTAGGTGAAAGTTAGTATATTCATACACGACGAAGATAAGTTTGACGACTTATTTGTTTCAGCAAAGTTATTCTCAACAGTAAGTCATCTAGAAAAATTCAAATTGGGAGCTGAGAAGATGAAAAAATTCATGGAATATAGGACATAGAGGTTACTGACAGTACCTCTAGATTTATTAAATACTACACCAATCATTCAGCAAGCAGAGCACAATGGAGAGCAGGTTATTGAAAAGATTTCTGGAGAAGGTGAAACAAGTGAAAAGGTTAGTGAGCCACTAAGCATTAATGTTCACATTGATCCCATATTGATTAAAGAATGGGAGCAATTTGATCAACAGATTAAAAGTCAGAATGATCCTCAAAACATTATCACATCAGTGTCTCCCAAAACACAATGGCCCATTATTCCTGATATTGTTATTGAAGGGACACCTAACAAAGGCATAACTCCAAAAAAGATAGAAATAATCCCTGAAAATCCTTCAGGAGAGATTACATTGAATATTGAGGAAATTCCACCCTTGGATATATTTTACTGCCCAAAACATAGGGCTATAGTCAAGAGGTAGAGGAAAGTAGACCAGAAATCATCCACAACTCCTTAATCTGAATGTATGAATGTTATATGGAAGGATTTAGAGGTCAATCCTTCTGAAGATTTGACTAGGTTATCTCAATTTGCAGGGGCATACACAACTGCTACAATTGATAAGGAAACTAAAGTTAACCAATTGATCAAGGAAAATGATCAAAAGATTAATCATCTTGAAAAACAATCAATAGTAGAGTAACATAAGATTAATTGGCTTAAGGGACAGTTGGTAGTAGAGAAACAAAAGAATGAGCAGCTTGAAGTACAATTAAACCTAGAAAAATAGAAAAATGACTAGCAGGCCATTCAGAAACAACAACAGCTGTCTCAAGAGCTCGAACAACTTAAATTGACACATCAAAAAGTGATTAAATCTAAAGAGAAGAAAATCACATAGTTACAACTCTCTATAGAGTAGTTCAAATATTATCCCAAGGTTGAGGAATTTAAGAAGGAAGCCCTAGCACCAAATAAGGCTTTATCTCAACAGTTGAATCTACTCTGCCAGAAAATATCTCTTATTGATCCATTATGCATCACAATGGCATTACTAATCAACCAAGCAATTACTACCAGGTTAGAATCTGAAGATGCGGATGATAAAGTCACAAATTACCTTTCCTCGCAAAGCATAGAAGAAGGAAGAGCTGCTAAATTACCTAAATTTCAAGAGTCGCATAAAGATATATTATTTTCAGAATGGGAAACACAATTGATAAAGGCAGAAAGAGCTACCTCTAGGACCATGGCTATAATGAATAATGTTATTGAGCTAAAGAATGATAATTTATATGGTGTCAACTTAATTTCTGATTGTTCCCCAGGAAATATTCCAAGGGCGAAATTTTTAGAGAATCAATGGAAGCAAGATTTGGACACCAAAGAGGAATAGCTCAACATAGTACAAAGCTAATTGGGATGCGTATTGGTCCTTTTTTTTCAAACCACATAGGAAATAGATGACTATCAAGTGACTTGTTGAAGTCATTGACCGCATAAAGTCCAACCTTTCAGATGCCACATACACAAGACAATTACACTCTAGGATGAGTCATCCTCCTTAAATCGAAAATATGTTCTCAATTTGGCGGTTGAGGATACAAGAGAAGAAATAGATGCGATGAATCTCTTCAAAGGCTATTGCAATACTATTTTTGAAATTTAAATCCCATATTTTGATGAAGGTAGTTCCAACAACTCTCAACAATTTTTGTGGACAGTTTGTTTTTAATTTTATTATAAAAAACCCTTTCATGTTATTTTAGAATGGGTTTGTATAAAACTAAGCTCGAGAAGTTTGCACTTCTACACTTCTTAATTTATTTTTTATAAGCCATGGATCAAGGTTTCAGACTTTTTGTGAAAGAAATTCATAAAGACTTGCATTTTTGTATCTTCGTGGAGTTTTTAGGATAAGAAGATTGAACTAGATTATTACTTGCATAACGAGACTCAAATACATATGGTACTTCTATCTTTATTCTTTCTGTCTTGTTTTAGGTAATTAGCATTCCATTGATTTGTTATTGTTGATATATTCTCATGTTTCAAGCATCTTTGTATTGTTTAACTTTTGAATGATCTAGAATTGTTATATTATGTACATATGTCAACAATAAATATTAGTATGTCATGCGATATGTTTTCACATTACTTTTTTTAATTTCTTATTCAAAGTAATCATCATTTAAATATATATATTTTTTTAGATTAGTGAATAATCTATATTTCCATTTGTCTGATAGGAATCATCAAGAATCACACTATTATGAGATCACCTGGGTTATGAAGATATATCTATATATTTTAAAGCTTATAGATTAAACCACCTATCATCTTTTTATACATTTAAAACACCCATTCATCAAATCATACTTTATTGGGAAACTGGTCCCATAATATCCAGTCAAAGCCACCATACCAAATAGAGTAGGAGCTGCACTAAGGTCTGGACCGGGTGGTAATCCCCAATGTTGGTGCTATGATTTTAGAGGCTTCAACACGTAGTCAGGTAGGAGAACATCGTAACCCCTGGTAAGAAGAAACAAATGTATCTACGCTATAGAGATATGTTAAATTCAAATTTGGCAAATTAAAAAAATGGTTTCTAATGAATATTGATTACAATGCCAAAATGATTTTAATATTTTATAGAATTTTTAATTCAACCGAGCCGATTTTAGACCATGTGTGATATGTGTACAATGGTAAAAAAAATAAAATAGAAATATTTCACCTTGTGATGTCTATAACCAGTAGCCATAAGATCAAAAGAGAATACCATGGGCTTATTCATACTTCTCACTACAAAATTACACTAACACCAAATGAAAATGAAAAGTAATGTAGAATTCTTTGCCAAACCAAAAAAAATGGTCACATCATGTAAATGTTTGGCAATGATTAGATTAATGACTATGAAGATAGGATGGAGAATTTCTTGTTTCCCTCAATGGTTTTGTTTTCATTGTGTTCAAGAATGTGGATCAACCTATTCTATTCTATTAATAGGGTAAGAAGTATTCATTCATAGCAATGATATAAACGACAATGATTTTTCAATCAAAACTAAAAGAATACCCTGATAAACAATATGGTTTTATTGCAATATGGAGAGATGCATTTAAATAGTTAGTACATATTGTAATATATTAATAATTGTTCAAAAAAAAAAATTGTTAGATAGTTTTTTAAGAGTGAATTGTGCACTTTGCATATTATTTTAAAATGTGCAATGTCTCTAGCCCAATGGGTAATCCAGTTGCTTGAAGTCCCCTACCAAGTCTTTCGCCTCCTATCATGAGGTGCAAGTTTAATTCTCCTTGGGTCCATCAAGATCAAGCTCAGTCTTTTAAGTTAGTTGGATGTGGGACCCCTTCTGGTGGGCCGCTATATTGTGTTCATTTATGTTTACTATTTTTTGACAGCTCTATTATGTTCATGTAAGTCTACTAACTTTTTTTTTAATTGCACATATTTTTTTTTTTTTTTTCATATAGATCAGAGAAATATGTCAGCAAGTCATTATTGGATGCATAAAATGCTCTAACACTACATGCAAAGTCGCAGATGAATATGGAAAAAAATAAATAACAATAAAAAAACTTACAAATTTATCAAAAAGAAAACTAAACTTTTTTCGTAAACAAGGGACAAGGAAAGTGGAAGGTATACTTCCAAAATATATAATATTCCTTCTTAATTATTGTGAATTGTAACTTTCTAGAGTAAAGAAGGAAAAACCATTTTGCACCCAATTGTAATCATAGATTTCTTGCACCTATCCACTAGTGAGCCATATACTGTGGCTTAAGAGGATTCTTCTCTGAGGGTTCTATAAATTCAAATAAGGGTAGATAAAATAGATAACACTCTCCTTCACATACAAGAAATTTGTGCTCATTGTTAATCCTAGGCATATTAACAAGCATATTAACATTCTTAATGTGGCCACAATGGCTATGAATAATGGAAATAGAGTTCTTCACTAATATTGTAATCCATAGGACCTTCCCTTTTCTCAATAACTTACTTTCTAAATTAATACCAAGCATATAAATGATTATTCTAGATTCTAGCTTGGCTTGAAGGATTCCATATGATTTTCCCTATCTAATTAAGTAAATTCATAGACACCACTTAGGTCTGCTATGAAATAAAGGGTTCTCTATCACCCCAAATTAGAGTCACAGATTCATTGATTCCTTGGTTATATTTTCTACTCATAAATTCCACGAGTTCACAAACATGTACTTCTCTATGTCTCTCACATGCACTCCTCCTCCACTGCTCATTGTTACCCTCTCACCCACCCTCACACACACTACCAACATGAGAATTTGCTGTCCCTCTTCAGTCTACATGGTTAATCAAAAATTGCTAGAATGGATACATAGCCCAAATTCATATAGATGGTCACTATGACTCATATTCCCTCCCATAAATATTTTAATTTGGGTGTTTTAGCTATAATATCATAAATCAAAGCATTTTATTCATCTCACATAGAAAACTTCATAAATCCCTCTTATAGTGCCTCCCCTTAGGCATGATAATTGTGTTAACTACTCCAATTTTAAAAATATAACAATTAAAATTAATATTTACATGAAATGAAGTTTGTCAAAATATCCACCCTGTCCATTCCAATATTATCAGTGTTAATTATAGATTACAAAACATGGGGTGTTACACAATCACAAAACATACACTAGTGGCATTTGATGTTGTATCTCACAATATGATTTATCCCTAATTGTATCATACCCAGATGAAGATATTGGTACATATTTTTAATGCATATTGAATTTGTTCAAGTTTCATTAGGGAGACTTGATAAGAATGTTGAAATAGTGAAAATGAGATATTACAAAAAATGAGTACTTTTCTATATGGGTTGATTGTTTTTTGTTTTCTTTTGAAAAGTTTCCCATGTCTTTCTATATATTTTTGTTATATTCTTTTAATTCCAAAATATTATAAGCAAAATCATATATTTTATAAGAAAACAAAAAATATTGAAAATTTAATAATACAACAATTTGACTTCATTGGAAACAAACTCATCTAGATTTGTATTTCTGGTGAACATACAACCACTAATTTGATAGCCAAATGTAACTTTATCTTCTCTAAATGGGTTATTGGGAAATATTCTTCCTTCTGTAAATTTAAGACAAGTAGACCCCCCTCTCAGAAGCGGCATCTATTTTATGATGTAGTTAGGGAATTAATCTCCATCATTAGATCTATTTTTTATTTATGAATCCATCATAATATTTACATTCAACATGATTTCATAAGTGATAGAGAGTTCAATTTAGATTTTATTAACTAGATGAATAACTATGCAAAGGCCATGATTGAATTAAATAATTATTTGCAGGATTATGTACAAATGGTAATTTGGAGGAATGTGTTCTATTGATTTTGATGAATTTATTATGAGAGGAGATGCTTTTAGACTCAAATTCCTTGCTAGTGTTATTAATTGATGTAGTTGAATCACAATATTTTGGTATTGGCACCACTACCATTCTTCTCAATAAATTATTTATATCAATTCCATACAATATGAATAGTGTTATTAAGATCTACATTACTTTTTCATTGAATGAAAGTGTTTTGTTGTAGTAGAAGTCACAAATTTTTGTTACATGGTAGGATGAAGCTACATGACATGTGATTGGTCTACCATATAATATGTCAAATCCTAGAACTTGGACATAAGGTAGTAAGTTATGGATCTACAGATAAGTTATTTCTAAGGAAAAGAGGGGAATTATAGATGTCCAAATATGGAAATTATGAAGTGGGACTTCAAATCTACCTATTAAGGTATCTTAGAACCTATTATGCCAGGGATCAAACAAAAAACATATACTAGTGGCATGGATTCCTTGTTTGGTGAGAGGATTTATGCTTAATTTTACCATACTTAAATGAACATATAGGTAGTTATTTTGTAATTCCCATTGGATCCACTTAGACTTGATAAGCATGTTGGGAGAGTGAAATAGGAAAATTACAAGAAACATAAGTACTTTCCTCAGACACACAAAAATTAAACAAGCTAAGATCATATATTTCTAAGGTCAAAATCTTAGAAAGTTTCCAATTAGGATTTGGTGCATATTACTAAGTTGTGACATTCCAATCATAAATGTTATTATATTTTAGAAATTTTCATACCAAAGCTATTAAAGAGATACCAACTTAATTATGTATCATTGTGGACTACGCTACTAGAAATATTCAAGTTTTGATTCTCTATTTTAAAATTAGCTCTATAGAGAATTGGTTATCATATAACTAGGAAAAGCCAAAGCCAAATGATTCTCTTAATGGTGCACCTTAAAAAGGTTACAAATAATAAATGATTCTAGCTACACTCGAAGGCTTTATGACATCACATGTAAACCAAATTTGCTCTCTAGAACTACAAGAAACTTATTTTGCACAAATCAAGTAGATATTGATTAATACAAAGATAATACTATCTATCTAGAAGATATTTCAAATATTTCATATAACTTGGAGAAAACCAAATAGAATGGGAAAATTATTTTATTAACAGGAAAATATAAATAAAAATCACTGACTTTGACATCCATCACACCTAGCAGGTACAAATATAGGCACTAAACTACTGGTTACTATATCTTAGAGACTAAACTCCTCACAACATTCTTTCCCATTCCGTAAACCTATAAAGATGCAAAGCATCTATAGGAAGGAGTTACGAAGGATAAATCTAAGGTTAGGTTTTTTATATGTAAAAGGAATAAGCTAAACTGACCCTTATATATATTGAACTAGAGATTACTCAAACTCTTCTATTACTCTCACCCCCTCTCTCTTGATACCTTAAGTTATATTTCTTATTGGTAAATAATTCATATGAAATTATAATTTTCCATCACGAATATCCATTTTTATTAAGGCTAGATGACTTGAACAAGCCATAGTGGTTAACAAATTTGAATGGTAAATTGGGGACTTTCAATTGTTATTCAACATGTGGCGACTATTCCTTAGAAATATACCATCACAGAACCACTAAATTGTTAGTCAAAGATAATAAAAAAAAAATAGGGAGGATCTTCCTACATGGACCAAGACATTTTGTCCTCATAACCATTCTTGGGTTGAATATGTTCGCACCATGAATACACAGTATTTTCAATATTATGTCATGCTTACTTATCCAAATCATTGATAAAACCATGGTATTCATATGGTAGATGCAAATCATAGCCACCATAATAACTATCTAGGTTTGGCATGTTGATCATTTCATTTTAATTTATTATCAAAAGCATGGACAAAGGATAATATTTTACAAACTCTTGTTGGAAAGGATATTCTCATCATAAGGTGACACAACATGTTTTGGAAAATTTCTCATGTAATGTGAAATTATTGCATATCAACTGTCATCATCATAGTCTATAAATGGTTACAAAGATATGAGCTATACAAATATAAACTCAATTTGAAATTTGAATGATTGATTATAGTGACTAGTTGTTGTAGAATCAAATGGAAAAACATAAAGACAAATAATATTTCTTAATGTTTTCTTCGCTCAAACATAAAAGAAACCTTTGAAGAAGACAATAAACTAAGGTGACCAACTATTATGACTAGCCGAACTATCACATTCAAATAAAACCCATAAAATTCTCCTATATATGATTCAACTACATTCTACACAATAATCCACAAATAAGGTTACAAGATGGAAAATTTCAAATGAAATGTACCCTACATATGGCTCAAAATATAAGATTCTAATATTCATCTGAGGAATCAATTATAATACCTACAATTACTTTATAAAGTTGTAGGATTCACCAATAACTTAATGATATATGCTTCATATACACTATGTTTTATTTCTTCAACAAAAATAGTATTCACCATAATTCTTTTCTTCCTTTCATTCAAGTGTGACCAATTTACCAATGTCTTCACTTTGATAATCTTAATGGAGTTACCTTACTAAGCTTTCAATAAAGGAAGCAATAGAGGTAAATAGATAACCATGGAAGCGCATGGAGGATGGAGCTCCACTCCCTCCTATAGTAAGGTTGTTTCAAGCAGAGGTGGAGAAGGGAATAAGAGCAAGCCTCCACACTCCTTGGAGGACAAGAAAAAAATTCCTAAGACCCAGAAGGAGGAAGGCTATGAAACCCATGTAGAGGTTGGGACCCATGAGGAATACTGACAGGAGGGGAAAGCAGAAGACAGAGGTAAGAGAGTAGAGATCAGAACTAAAATGGGGCCCTATAAGCCAAAGTATAGCAATAAGCTGTGGGTAATATTGAATGGTCCAGCACTGCAAGAGCACAGGGATCACATGACAAACTATGCTATAATATGCAATTTTGTGGGAATCTAGCCGACGGAGAAAGTGTTGTACACTTGGATAAAATATAACTAGAAACCAAAAGGGGAGTTAAAGATACATCTAGGATCCAAAGGTTCTTTTATAGTGGTGTTTATGAACTTGGAGGACAAATATAGGATTTTTGAAGGAGGACCATACTTCTATGTGGCTGCTGGACTCTATATGCGCCCGTGGATGATGAACTTTGTGCTGGAGCGAGAAACCTTCACATCGGTTCCAGTATGGATTAGACTTTACTCCTTACCTTTGGATTATTGGATGCCAGAATATTTAAAAGCTATAGGCAACAAATAAGGTCATTTTTAAAGATGTCAGAGGCAACTCTACGAGGAAAGTATACATCCTATGCACACATATGTGTTGAGATGGACTTATCAGGTGCTCTTCCGAATGAGGTCATTCTAGAAGTCTATGACTATGAATGGGTTCAGGAAATTGACTATGAGCATATTCCTTTCCGATGTTGCAAATGTCACGAGCATGGCCACCTATTTAGAGATTGCCCTCTTAATAAGAAGGTGGAATACCAAAACACCAACAAAGGTCAAGACCCAACAGGTTTTATTAAAATGGGAAGAAAAGGAATAGGAGGGGGAAGAAAGATACAGAATAACCCTAATGATGACAAAACAAGAAGTCACAATAGTTTTGATATCCTAGAAGAAAGAGAAGAAGATGAAGGAACTCCAAAGAAAACAAAAAATAAGGCAGCAAGGGGGAAATGAAAAGAGACAACCATGGAGTTCACACATGAACATAATGAACAAACAACAGACCCATTGAGTAACATGGAAGAAGAAAAAGACCACGATATGACTCAAAGTGAAAGTGGCATAGAGGACCAAGACTTACAGGAGATCCTAGACATGGAGATCCTAGAGCTAGAAAAGTTTCTAGAGCAAGGAGGCAACCTGGGAATAAAATCCATACCACGGGAGGAAGTTGACATAATACAACAAATATTCCTTAACAAGTCACACCAAAAAGCTTTAGAAGTGAAAAGAGGACATGAAAACCAATATAAAAAAGGGGTTTCCTCAATGGGGTTAGTAATAGGAAAATTGGCTAAAAACCCAAGAAGGAGAAGAGGAAGAAAGAGAAAGAAAGAATTGTTGCTTGAATGTGGCAAATACATGATTGACTCAGGTAGGATGAAAGATCTATCCAGCTACTCCTTCACTACCCCCCCAATGAAGATCACAACCTAGAACATTAGAGGACTAAGGAGTAGGAGAAAACATAGAAATCTAAGCAACAAAATCAGAGAGGAAAAACCAGACATAGTGTTCATTCAGGATACAAAATTCTCAGTTGAGAAGGTCAGAGAAAAACATAGAAAATTGTTAAATAGATATGAAAATCTTGAGGTCAAGGAAAATAACTTTGCTAGTGGTATTCTTACTCTTTGGGATCCTCAGAAATTTGCATTGCAGGATGCGGAGGTGTCCAGAAACCATATTTCTTTGATTATCCAACCTGTGGGTGATAGGGAGTGTTTCATGATTACTAATGTCTATGGCCCTCAACCAATGGAAGATAAACTTCAACTACTCACTTCTCTGGAAGAAATGAAAAAGATATACCCATCTTTACCCTGGATTCTAGGGGGAGATTTTAACATGATAAAACCTCTCAAGGAAAAAAAGGGGGAACTAGAACAATTGGAATGGATTCAGTTGCCTTCTGGAACTTCCTCACCAATATGAAACTGGTGGATATGGACACTAGCAATGGGATTTTCACATGGAATAACAAAAGAGGGAGCTCTACCCAAGTAGCCTCAAAATTAGACATATTTATCATTTCAAAGGAACTTCTACTCACTGGGAGGATCCTGACAGCATTTATCCTACCTTTCAATGGTTCTCACCACTAGCCCATCCAATTGGAGACTTCTCTAATCAGTAAACCAAGGAAAAACCCTTCAGGTTTGAGAATGTATGGCTCACACACTCATATTTCCTCACAAACATAGAGAAATGGTGGAAAGAAGATCTTCACCTACAAGGTAAAAAGATGTTCCCTCTACAACACAGGCTCAAACACATTAAAGGTAGACTCAAAGAGTGGAATAAGAATGAATTTGGAAACATCTTCAAAGCTAAAAGAGAAGTGGAAGGGAAACTAAAGGAAATAAACCAAATTCTCATCACAAAAGGATACTCAGAGGAAAGGAAAAATCCTGCAGACTCACTTCAGCATGAATGGGAGAAAATATGTCTACAAGAGGAAATATTCTGGAGACAGAAATCTAGAGTCCAATGGATTAAGGAAGGGGAGAGAAACACCAAATTCTTTCCCAAATCCACCATTTCACATAGAAACAACAATAGAATTTTGAACCTGACAGATCAACATGGAACAAAGAAAAATACTCATGAGGAGATGGGAGAAGTTTTGATCCAGCATTTTTAGGAAATTGATAAGGAAACCACAGCAGATAGATCACTGTTTACGAGAATATTTACTCAGTATATTCCTAAAGTGGTCTCCAGGGAAGACAATCATAATATCAACAGACCAGTAACAAGGAAGGAACTCGAGGAAGTCATCACAGATATGCATAATGGTAAAGCTCTAGGCCCAGATGGCTTCAATGTGGACTTTTTCAAAACATGTTGGAGGATTGTAAAGCATGATATACTAGAGGTAGGGGAAGACTCGCGAAGATCAAAATCTATCTTGAAGGCGCTCAATGAATCTTTCATAGCCCTAATCCTCAAATAGGAAAGGGCCAACTCTCTAGACAGATTCAGATCTATAACATTATGCAATGTTGTGTACAAAATTATATCCAAAGTAATTGCCAATCGACTCAAACCTCTCCTCCCAACCGTAGTGTTAGAGGAGAAAACAGGTTATGTGGAAGGGAGACAAATTCTCCATAACATAATTCAAGCCAATGAAGTGGTTCATTCACTCAACACCAATAAGTGGGCATGAATGATAATTCAGCTACACATAGCAAAAGCTTATGATCAGGGAAAATTTTAAGAACCCCCCCTAAATTTATAAATATAATAAATGGGCGAATCTCCATGGTATATAGG
>APFE030543425.1:115981-133438 GCA_000404065.3 Pinus taeda
TTCAAGTGTCATAGCTACTATACTTAACACTATGAATCACAACTCTCTCAGAACTCAACTCTATAGTGTAATTAAAACCTTTGGAAATTGAATCTAACAACTCTATGAGAAAGAAGACCAATGGAAAGGTATAGCCCCCCAAGTTTTTTCTCTTATTTTCTTTCATCTTCCATGGATTATGATCCTGGAACTATTAGGAAGGCAGTGGATTCAAACAAAAATGAACTTTGGAACAAGGCCATGGTTAAAAAAATGGAAGCCTTGGACAAAAATTGGGCATGGTATTCGGTCAAGTTATCTACCAAAAACAAACTTGATGGTAGAAACTAGGTGTTTGAGAATAAGTTCAGCATAAAATGTGAAGTTGAGAAGTACAAAACTCACCTGCTATTCAATGGATTTTCCCAAGTTGAGGGAATTTATTTTGGTGATATTTTCCTCCTATTGCTAAGTTAACTTCAATTAAAATTATTTTGTTTATCATCATTGTATTTGATCTTGAAGTAGAACAAATGGATATCAAGAGAACATTCCTATATGTGGATCTTGAAGAAGAAATCTACATAGAACAATGAAAAGATTTTACAATAAGTGAAAGAATAAGTTGTTTTGAAAATAAAAAAAGTCCTACATTGCTAAAACAATCTCTAAGAATGTGATATGAAAAGTTGACACTTATATATTAAGACTTGGATTTCCAAGAAGTAACGTTAGTCATTGTGTGCATTCGACACATGTTGCTGGTCATTTTGTTTAAGTGGCATTATATGTTAATGTATGTTGTTAATTGGAAAGACAACAAGGAAAGTTATCAAGAATGTAAAATCTTGGCATTACAAACTAAAAGAGATTGTTTAAACAAGAACTTTAATTGAATATGAAGAAATATATTAAGACAATGCTACAAAGCTTTAATATGTAGAAATCTAGATGAGAAAATGTTCATATTCCTATAGATGTAAAGTTATCTCTAGAATAGTCTCCCAAGATAGAAGAAATAGAAGTCATGTCTTGTGTTCCTTATGAAAACATTGTTGGAAGTTTGATGTCTATTATTGTTTGTACTACACCAAACATTGCCCATGCGGTAAGACTTTTGAGAGAAAAAGCATAAATTTATCAATTTTTCCATAATAACAACTTTGCATTGATTTCTTCTCATCAACCCTAATTATTCTTAAACTTCAAAATGATCCTCTTATATAATATTATTATTGTAATGCTAAATATTATATACATATATAATTTCAGATTCAAAGCCTTCTCTGTTTCCAAAGTTTTAGTGTCCCAAGATTGAAGAAGTAGAAGTCATGTCTTGTGTTCTTTATGGAAACATTGTTGAAAGTTTGATGTATATTATTGTTTGTACTACACCAAACATTGACCATGTAGTAAGACTTTTGAGAGAAAAACTTAAATTTATCAATTTTTCCATAATAACAACTTTGCATTGATTTCTTCTCATCAACCTTAATTATTCTTAAACTTCAAAATGATCCTCTTATATAATATGCAGTAAGACTTGAGAGAAAAAACATAAATTTATCAATTTTTCCATAATAACAACTTTGCATTGATTTCTTCTCATCAACCTTAATTATTCTTAAACTTCAAAATGATCCTCTTATATAATATTATTATTGTAATGCTAAATATTATATACATATATAAGTTTTCAGAATCAAAATTGTAAATTAGAAATCAATTCTTATATATTATTAATGTTAACAAAGAAAAAAGTTGAAATTAACTGTTTTATCAAGCAGTACCTTAGTGGCCGGAGGAAATTCTTTAAGACACAAGTTCAAGTGAGTGATGAATAAATAAAACTTAAAACAAAACATTACCTGTTCCTTCTTTTGGAAAAATAAAATCTCTTATTTTTGGAAAAAAAAATCTTCCCTCTTTTCAAAAAAAAATTCTCCCCGCGTTTGGAAAAAAAAATGTCTTTTATGATTTCACTCCTATAATTAACTCACAACATTTTTTTTATGATTTCAGTCTTATAATTAATTGACAAAATTTTAGAGTAATTATCGGAGATGTGGTTGTTTGTTTAGTTTAATGTATATCATAATGCCACCATGGGAAAACCTAGATGGTGATTATTCTATATCGTTGATCTTGGCACAAACCCATATAAGTTTATAGGGAGTGTCCCATGACTAGTTCGGAACGTTATTCAACATTTAAGGTGGAGAATCAAAGTTTGAGTCCTCCCCATGTAGTAGGTTACCCTGTTAATGCAGAAGTGCACACCACACCACACACAAGTGTGGCAATTGATGAAACTTGTCCTTGCGTCCAATTTTACCTATAAATTGAAACAAGAATCTCATCAGCTTTATGGATACATTTTAAGCATTTAGCAGAAAACAATGAGGTATTATAACAACATCTTATGTTTAAATTGCGGTACACAACACACCTACGAGTGAGTATGTTTCCTTACCATGTGAACGCACAACACTACCCAATCATTTCTCCCACAGTATAACAAGCTCAAAGTTCTTCCCGATTGAAAGAGACAGATTTGAAATCACTAAAACAACATCAACCTCAAGGCTATTATAACGATCCATTTCAGGTCTAAAATTAGTTTTGATTCTCTTCATAGAGAATGATGCTGAAACATCCAGAATCATTTTATCCCTCATTGCCTCCAATTTCATGTATGAATTAGCATTATGAGAATGAACAATAGTGATAATTCCCAAAACTGTAATGTTCTCCAGAAGCCATCCTTCCCTAATTGCATATTCCCCCATTTGGACTTCTGATCTCAGTCTCACTCCTCGCTCTACAATATCTGCATAAAACTCTATATAACTTGACTTTCCATGCTCTATTACCATTTCCAAATCCTCTCCATTTTCCACATATAGGTCCCCATATGCTTCCTTCCTACCACCCAAGGCAACCACCAGACTAAATGGGCTTCTTCTGGCTTCCCTAGTTGTCATACCCATTTCTTGCATTGGAAAAATAGTCCCCTCTAATACATGGACATTGATGGTATCTAGTGGAGCAAGAAGACTAACATATGTGCCACTCTCAACTGTTATTGACTCTGATACATTGTACAAATTGTACCAAGTTCCCTTTGGAAAATAAGCATCCACAGTACTTGCTCCTTGCTTTAAAACAGGGGAGACCAAGACCACTTTACCCAATAGAAATTGGGTGCTGATTCCCAGTGTATTAGGATCCTCAGGGAATGTAAAGTACAGAGGCCTTGCAATGGGAGATCCTTTAGTGTGAGTTTCAAATGCCAATGTGTAGATATATGGAAGAAGCCTGTATCTCAGACCTAATGCTTTCCTTGTAGACATTGTGACTGATTTCCACAGGTAAAGCTCTTGGTGCTTCGTTCCCTTGTCTGAGTGATCTCTAGCAAAAGGATAAAAGGAACCTAATTGAATCCACCTATTGCAAAGCTCTTCGGTTGTGTCTTTTGAAAATCCACAAATATCAGCACCTACCATTGGGACTCCAAACAATCCAAAACTCAGCATTGTAGGCATGGAGTACCAGAGATCATCCCATGTTGCAGCATTGTCTCCTGTCCAATGTGTAGCATGGGCCCTTGATCCAATAAGGGTAGAACGGGTTAGTATGAATGGCCTCTTCTTTATTACTGATTTCAATGCTGTGTTTGTCATAATAGCCTCTAATAACCCATATAGATTATGAGCATTGTACTCCAAGATATTATTATAGTGAACTGCACTAGCAGCCATGGTTTTGTTACACAGTGGTCTGTGTGTTCCAGAAGCATTGACTTTGTAAGGGGGATCATCCCATCTAGTGGTGTTCGCATTGCTACAAACTAAGCAGCAATTTGTCTGCTAATCTTTCCGTGGGCAATCCCCTTCCTTTGTCAAGGAACATGTGACCCCACTACAGAAGTTTGAAACTTCATTCATATCAAGCCAAAGACCATCAATTGCAATTGTCTCATGAAACACAGAGATTTCTTTTGTCCAAAATGACTGTGTATTGGGATTGAGAAAATCTGGAAAATATACTGGGCCTGGCCACACTTGTGCCAAATATGGCACACCTCCTCGTTTAACAAAAATGTCATCTTGTATCCCTCTCTGAAAAGTCTTGTATGTTTCATTTAAGCTTATTCCTGCACAATTAAGAAAATGAATTGTATGTTCAGAATATACTAACAAGGCTCAGTTCAGTTCTTATTTCTTTCTCTGTTCTCTTTCTCCAATTCTAGGACAATAACAAATTGAACCTACCTGGATCAATAACCAGAACATATTTCTGCCCCTTAGCATGGATTCGTTCAACAAACTTTTGCATTTCGATCTCAGGGAAATTCAGAGGATCTAGAGTAAAATCCTTGTAGTCATCCATATAATCAATGTCTGTCCAAATCGTTTCTAGAGGAATTTTTGCTGTTGCATATCCATCTACAACTGATTCAACAACAAAAATATTTTCATATCCATACCTGCATTGGTGAAAGCCTGTGCAATCCAATCCAATTATATAAATTAACAAGACTATAAATACAAAATCATATCCTGACTAAGTATATTAAAACTACTTCAGAAAATCACGGAAAGAGCTGAAAGGATGTGGTTATGAGAGTAAATGGATGGCAATGTGATCACATGTTCAGAGTAACTGCTGCCAAGACAGTATTAAACTGAACTTTGTCACTGATCATCCTGTAAATCAGTGATAAAAATGAAAGGGTTTGAATATTTTTCTTTTTCAAGAACTTGATTTACATGTTCAGAGTAACTACTGCCAAGACAATATTAAACTGAACTGTCACTGATCATCCTGTAAATCAGTGATAAAAAATGAAAGGGTTTGAATATTTTTCTTTTTCAAGAACTTGATTTTATAGGTTAAAAGACTTCCCTTCTACTATAATTTATAACAATGCATAGCATTTCTTGCAACTAAAAAGTTAAAAATGAACATTGCATCATTCAATCATCCCAAGTTTATTCATGTTAACCATTTCTTACCAGCAAACAAATTCATATACATTTTTGCCATATGTTTTTGGTGTCTGCTAAGTCATAAGCATATGTGAGAACTCATATATCCTCCTCAAAACACAGTAGGTTGGAGCTCTGAAAATTCATGAATTTTAACACACTAATATCAGGAGAAATGTTTACACTTCTTCCCCATCTGTTGGCTGAAGCAACAATTGTGTGGCCCCCTTTCACATAAGCCACATTTAAGCAGCCTTATGTGTTCGAACTTCGTCCTCTCAAGTCTTTGGAGGATTTTGGATATACTCCATGCCTTTTTTTCTCAAATCTCCGTTAATATAAAAACAATTATATCTATGTGAGCAGATTCAGTAACTTTCTAGGGGTTAAAATTTCTTCCTAACAGCCTCTTTATAGTCTGGCAATACAAATCATCCAAAGGAGGGTCTAATCATAAGTGAAGTATCCACCTAATATACATAGAGCATAATTTTCTTGCATCAAAAACGATAGAAACACACAAATATATTCCTTCAAATGTGAGCTTGTTTCTTTTGTAGCTTTCCATTGTCTGTAAAAATGTGAAGTGACAGTTCTATCCAATCAATCAATTATAATGGAGGCAAATTCAATTGGGTAGATTTTGAGAAGCATATGAAGGAAACCAATTTCTTACCTAGCTAAATACGCTTCAAATTCCAATTTACTCTTCTTACTATTATCTAAGTTTATTTTACACAAATTCACAATGCACTAAGGCATGGATAATCTTAACACCAAAAGGAAGAGTATTTGAAAATTTAACTTGGGACATTTGAGTGCCAACCAATAACTACGTAGAATCCTTGGCATCACTCAAAAGGAATACTTATATTGAAACTTACAAAAGAACACCTCAAAAGATCTAACAGTACTTAGAGACTGACAAGTAGTAGTAGCTCCATAAATGGGAATTTCAAGTTCTTTAAATGTCGAGATAGAAAGAAACATAAACAGATTTAGAGAGTCTCTAAGGAAATTCCATGTTTGGGAGGGAAAGCACATTGTGTTGGAAAAAAATATAAACATGTCCGAGTTTTCCATGAAAATGAAACACAAAAAAAACAAGGAAAGCTTAATGTTATCAGGACTAAGATCTTAGTATGGAAGAAAGGAGGAGTTGTGGTATCTTGGCTTCAACATATAACATTATGACTCAGCTAGCAGGTTATATTGGGAACGCTTTCCTTCTCTCCGTGCTTCCTCTGTTCTCAACTCTCTGTGAAGGATTGGCTTCCAGCATTAATTCCTTGCAAGTGAGACCAACAACTATTGAAGTTCTCACTCCCTACAAAGCAACTTCACAAGACCAAATCCCAGCTTCAAAAGGTTCTCAACTTCAAGAGACCAAATCCCAGCTTCAGAAGGCTCTCAACTTCAAGAGACCAAATCCCAGCTTCAAGATGCCTCCGTACAGAGATTAGGCAACAGATAAGTTCCATCGAATACCTATGTTTTCTTATCCCAATATGCTGGAATCTACGGTCAGCTTTCAAGGAAGTACCTCCCATCATAGTGGAGCGAAGGCTTTGATTCAAGCACTTCTTACTCTACTCCAAATGACACTCCTCTGGACTCCAAATGACACTCCTATGGAGGATACCCTGTTGGGTGTTCCTGTAAGGCAGACAAAGATATACTTCTACATATTAACAAGTGGCGAATAGTTTTGTCAATCACGGCAAAGCAGTATTGAGAAATCACAAAGTACAAACTATAAGGATGACTATCTCAGTAAGTCAGACTGTCAGTTTCAATGCAACTGTTTATGTAGGTAAGTGTCACACTAATTATGTATTGCCGCTAAGTGTCACGCTAAGTATGTATTGCTTCAAAACCAACGGAACACCCATGTTCCAACTGCAGGAGGCATGTATCCACCTAATTTGGCCTTACACTAAACCGTTCGTCATTTTGTTAGAAATCAAGCGAGAAGTAACGGACTTTACTGGAAATTGATAGTATATAACAGAAATGAAGAAGACATCCATGGCCATCTCCCTTCTTATATCTCATGGTAATTAGTGAATATATTTCAAAGCTCATTGCTTCTTGCTTTCCGGATCTTTGGTCTATGTAGGAGGATGTTCGTTACACTCACAGCCCTGAAATTGCAAGCGGTACAACGGATCCTATCATTCAAAAAATAGAGAATAATGACATCCAGAAAAGCATAACACAGGCAGAGGTCAGCGAGGGAGTTTATTGGACAAACCCAAGAGAATTACAGTGCAAGCAGAGATGAGAACTGAGTAAAAATTGACGGTGCAAACAGAGATTAGTAAAATTTATTTTCTCCACTAGCTAAACAAGAGCAAATGCTGGAAGAAATATTTATGGATAATCCTTAATTTTGTCCCCGTAGTTTGCACAGAAGCAATGACAAAGATATTGGTGGGTGAGTCTTATCTATTCACACTAGTGATCCTCCAGAGAACAGGAAGGTGATCAAATTGTGATTTCCACAAGGCCTTTCAAGAATGGACAGGAGTCAACCAGAGCGAATAATTAGTGAAAAAAAAACTTCAAATTTGAAGAAAAACAAGAAATATGATGCCAACTTACCCTGATTCAAAAGCTGGCTACAGAAGGGCAGTAACCGCATAAAGGGGCTTAATTTCTCGCGCTCAGCCAACAAAAGTACCAACTGTTGTTGCTGCTGCAGGGGCATGAGCCGTTCAAATCCAAGAAACCAAGATTGGTGAACTACCATAAAAAAACCTATTTCAAGACAATTTTCTAGGAGCCATATACACCATGAATCTGGAATTCATGAAAACAACGGATGAATCCGTGAAAACAGGGAGCCCTCCATTTGGAAAAAATTAACTCCACCCTCCATTTCAAAACAAATTTAACCTTGATCTTCACAATTTCACTACCAAACTAGAAAAAACCAAACAGTAAATCAGAAATCTTGATTTTGATCTCCCAAAACCAGGAGCAAAGATCAAAATGGGGGCGATTTTAAGAAAATCCGATTTGGTAAATATCAAAATGGGGTGATTTTAAGAAAATCCCATTTCGGTTAGCATATCTGCCCTGGGCGAAAATAAAAAAATAAATTAGTTTTTAAATCAAATGAGGGCTAATTAAACAAAAAAGTTTTTATTATTTTAATTAAAAATTTGCCCCATTAAAATATAAAAAGTCTTAAATTTCACCTTTGGGTGATTATTCGCCCCTAAAATTACCCCTGCTTATGATAAACATAGCTGGAATTACATAAGAAAGGTGTTAAAAGCCTATGGATTTGACTACAATTGGATTAGGTGGGCCATGGATCTTGTAACCACTACTAGCTGTTCAATTCTTCTCAATGGCTCTCCTTCTAGAACCTTGAATCCTACAAGGGGTCTCAGGCAAGGTGATCCTCTTTGCCCTTTCCTTTTTATTCTAATGACGGAAGGGTTATGTAGAGCAATCAAAGCTGCCAAGGAGGAAAGAAGCAGTTAAGGACTAAGACCCACTCAAGATGGAGACGCTGTGACACATCAACAATTTGTGGATGATACTATGCTTCAAGGCATACCTACAGTCAAAGAAGCCAAAGCATTCAAGCAAATTTTGCATGAGTTTGCAATGGCTGCGGGCACTAAGGTAAGTCTTACAAAATCAAAAGTCTTCTTTTTCAATAATGATATTTTGATTCAGAGAAACCTATCTAGAATTTTAGGCTTTCAAAGAGATTCATTTCCCTCGAAGTATCTCGGAGTTCCCCTCTCTGACAAACCATTACACAAACACATCTAGGAACCTGTTTTTAATAAATTGAGAGACAAAATCAGAAAGTGGACAAACAGAGCCCTAAATTTACCACGGAGGCTGATTCTCACTAAGGAAATCATGCAAACCATCCCTATATTTATGATATCTGCCATTCAGGCACCAACTGGATTCATTAATCAAATTAGAAACATTGAAAGAGATTTTCTCTCAGGAAAGGTGAAGAGAAGAAGAAATGGGCTCTGGTGGCTTGGGATAGGATATGTAAACCTAAATCCCATGGTGGTTTGGATTTACATGACCCAAAAATTCTAAACAGAGTTCTTGGGGCTAAAGTTTGGTTGAGATGACTGAAGGAAATACAAGCCCCCTGGGCTAAACTATGGAAACAAAAGTATGCAATGAATTGGCAAGAAATGAACCTTATAAGAATGACAGGACAAGTGAAAGGTTCACAAGTATGGAATAGGGCCTGGGAGAACAAAGCCTTAGTTCAAAAACATAGCTTCTGGGAGATCAGAAGTGGAAAATGGGCCAGATTCTAGGAGGACAATTGCCAGCAAGAAGGAAATCTCAACAGTGAGGAACTAGAAACTATCCAGGCAGATACCATAAACGACAGATTAATTAGGGTGAGTGACTATTGGGATCAGTCAAGGAACAATGGCAAATTGAGAATATGGAAACTTCCAGTTTACAATGAGATGAACACACTAAAAACTGAAGCTAAGGCCCTTGGAGATATTCTGGACAAAAGGTAGATTCTAACCTCAACTTCAGATGATCAATTAAGATGGCGAAGTAGTAAGGTTGGTATCTTCAACCTTAAAGAAGCCAAAAGAATAGCTACAGGGCTTAACTTCCCAAGCACTGACAAGACTTGGAAAAACCTTTGGACTAACCCTCATTGGATGAAGATCAAACTATTCAAGTGGCTAGGTCAATAAGGCAAGATTATCACTTGGGAAAATCTAAGAAAGAAAGGCTTCGTTGGCTCCTCTAGATGTCATCTATGTGGACAACAGGAAGAAACCTCAAATCATCTCCTCAATCTATGCTCCTTCACTGGCATATTATGGAACTAGGCTAGATATGTCTTCAAGCAGACAGACATGCAAGAAAATGATATCATTGCTACGCTAAAGAATTGGAGACAAGATTTCTCAGACAATGAGACAATAAATGTAGCCTAGACTTTGGCTCCAGGGTTCATAATCTGGAATGTATGGAAGGAGCTCAACAACAGGATTTTCAAAGACAAAACAGGTTCGGTGAGCAGCATCATCAAGCTAATTCTTAAGAAACTCAAGGAAATGGTCAACACCCTTGGGATTTTCTCTGCAGATAAACCCATAGGTCATAGAGAGGCAAGCATCCTGGAAAAGTTGGAGCTTTAGGAACATCTCCCTCCAAGCCCTCTGTATAGAACTACTTGGGATAAACCACCCCCATTGGGCGCCCTATAACCCGGAAGTGGTTTTCCTGAAAGTCAGGCAATGCCACTCAGTGACCAACGCATGGTGGGGGAAGGAGAGAGCTTACCGCCCTCATCGCACAGTATTCCTTCGGCTTATGTGCTACATGACTTTGATTTTGGCTATCGGATCAAAAGGGGATAGATCTATGGCCACAATTTGTCGTGCAGGTTTATGGGCCAGGATAGTCAAAACCACTTATGGTTTACCACTCTTATCGAGAGCCTTTGAACCCAAAAGCATATTTTTGGAAAAGTTGGTAATGCCACACAACGAGCAACATGTGGCGGGGCAGGGTAAGAGAATACCACACTCATTGCGTGGTATTCCTCTAGCTTTTCAGGGTGTGCGATATGGATAGTAACCATCGAATCAGAAGGGGAAGATCGATGGCTATAGTTGGTCGAGCAGTTTAGTGGGTTTTCTGCAGGCTACTGCTCTGTGTGATACAAAGTTAGACCGTCAAATTAAAAGGAGACAGATCAATGGTTGTGGACAAGCGTTCGAACTCGGGGGTCCACGCCTTTGCTTGTGGGTCCATGTTAGTTTAGACTTTGGTTTTTGTTTGCATAAGTGTGGCTTTTTGTTGTGGGTACTTTGAGTGTTTCCTTTGGGGGTTTTCCCCTCTTCCCTTTGTGGGGTTTAGCACCTCTAAGAACTTGTTGTAATCTTTGTACATTATTTTGTTTCCTAAGTCAATAGAAGGTCCATCCCTTGCTTCAACAAAAAAAAAAGAATAAGTTTAAGATCTATTTTGATAATAAATTTTATTGGCTTCATAAACGATCTACACCTTTCTATAAATAATTTCACTAAGAAAAAAAATATCACTACAGGGATATTTTAAATTATATCTATAAAATTTATTTTAACTAAACATACACACTCTTTCCTACTTTCAAACTTTCTTATTTATCATATATTCCCCAGTAGTGCTAGATGCATTTGTTTCCTAGACTAATGAGTAGTTGTAGATGTGGCAATGATTTTCCTTTTTCTTTTATTAGTGCATTAGGAAAATTCCTAATCCAAGGATTTGGATGATAAAGAATAGACACATCTTTTTATTTTTCTTTATATAAATTCCTTACATAAATAATAAATCCTAAAAAAATGCACCTAAGTTTTATTAAGATTCACACCAACGAATTTATAAAATTCTTGAAGAATATGTGATTAAATAATAATATTAATTTTGGTTAGTTGTAGTATTTGTATGGCTAATGACCAGCATGAAATGTCAACCAAATTTCATAGACTTAGAGGTGAAACACACAAAATGATTGAAAAGGCTTGTCCATCACTTGTCAAATCACAATCTATCTCCTCCAAATCTTCTGGAATTTTATTAGAAGTAAAATCCTAATTAACAATCAATTGACAAACTAATCACTCACCTCTTAATTAACTAAGAAAAAAAATTGGAAAAATTGCCTTGGGAATGATATAAATGAACAATATAGACCCTAGACAAATCAACTTGCTTCTAATGCCAAACTAGACATTTAAATAAAAAAGAAAACTTTGTTGAAGTTCTTGCACTAGGTTCTATCTCCACTTTGTGTTTAATCAAAGAATTGAGAATATGGCTTGATTATGCTTTTGTTGCTATCAAATCAAAATCAAATGGATTAATTGTCTAAGTTGTGAATGTGTGCATGAATGGAAATGATCTCACCTCGTTCTAATCCTTTCTAAAACTTGCAAGCACACCTTAACAATTGACCTATTTCATGCAAGCATAAATAGTAGAAACTATGATATCAATGCATATGCATAGAAGAAAGTAGTTGCAAAGAACTCTGTAACCTTAGTAATTCAAACCAATGTCTTGAAAACAATAACTCAAGAAAGGATATAGGTATAGATAATCATATTTTCCTTCCTTCAATAGCTCTTCCTACACACAATGTTCATCAATGTTATAAGTGAATATCATAAATGTAAATCATTGCTCCAAATAATTAAAATGCAGGCTCTAAAAACAAAATCAACATTGAGGTTGGTGTAAAATTGATAAATCAAATAACCATACAAGTTAATTATGTAATACTCTATTTTGTGTGAATATAAAATAAATCAAACAGTATTATACATGTTGTAAATATACTCAAATGGTGGTTCTAATCACTTTCCAACTAGATGTAACTAGAGTTTTTATCGTCATCAAGCTCTAGATAAGATAAATACAAGTCAAGCCATGACATTTTTCAAAACTCACCAAGGTTATTAACTTATTTGATAGCCACTGACTGTATCATTCACAAGCCAAATTACTCTTCGGAAAAAAAGTCTCAATGCTCACATATATGCTAGTTCTTGTACTGAAACAAAGGATTTAACATTTGAGAGGTCTCCAAATCTCATGTCACTATTGACTCAAGAGATGTTGATCTAACTCGCTTAATGATACCTTTATGATAATATTTCATAGAATTATCTCACATCAATAATGGGCCTGAAACCCTAAGAGAAAACAAGCATCGAAATATTGTCAGACAAATCACCGTTGAACATGTAACAAAGTATCATTGTAGTTTATAATTTATGGTTCGCAGAGCCAAGTATAGGAAATTATTTGAAGGAGATCTATCACACTTACAACTTTACTCTTCCATATTGAATGTCAGACAATCATAAGTAAAGGTGCTGTAAAAATATCCAAGTAACAGAGTATAAAAATTCACACATGGGACACAAAGTATATTCTAGATTAGAAAAACAAACAATGAAATAAATATCAAGAGTAGTGTTGAGCTAGTGTGGCTAGGCCCTAATCAACTAACTTGCACCCTTAACCAGTAACTTAAATCACATGGTCAAATTAGCATTAAGTAAAGAAAAAATAGAGAATGAAACATGACATCCAAGATTGTATAAATAAAGTTCAATTTCGTATGACATTGGAGGTCAATGAATAAGATACAATTGATAAATAGTGACACCCTATCATTAAACTAACATATCACTATCACAAGTATGCTAGCTTACCTTGAATTCATAGCTTGATTTATGTAATTATTTACAATACAATTGGTTGTCAAATGAGATAATTGAATACAAAATAAAATGGACAAAAATCCCAACAGTCTATCATCAAAGGAAGTCTAGTGAAGCCATAGTCCCAACAAAGCAATTGAGATATGGTACAAGAGGAAATTCAACAAATGGCTCCGCTATCTTTGACCTGTAACCATAAGTGATCAAAATAGGCACACTTTTACTCGATCTTTATTCAAAAAGTATCTCACAGATGTTCACCAACTCATTAGCCACTAGCCCTTGTGGTTGGTTTCCATAATCAAATTTTCGTATGTGTTTGTTTTTACAGTGCAAGATCTTTATAATGAATACAGGAACTTCACTAACTGTGACTTATAAAAGATAATAAACCTTACGAAATGTAATAAACAAATACATTTGTTCAAAATAATAATTTACTCATCAATATTTAAATAATATGCAACTTGGAGTGAAGTCTTCATTATCACATCAAAAATATCATGGAAATGCTAGGTAAAGGCTCAAAAATAAGAAAAAGAAGGGAGTAAGGGAAAGTGTTATATAGGAAAAACTAAATAATTTTATGGTCCTTTCACCTTCTCTAATATAGAATTTAATGGAGTCTACCGTTATTCTATCTATCTCCATGTTTTCCTCACAGAATCCTAGACCATTTTAAATACTCTCTTTAAAAACAATTTCAAGTGCATTTTATACTCTCTTAAATATTTAGAGCAAGATAGGATATCGCAAATATAAATGACAAGAATAGGTAGATTGCTAAATATATGCTCCATCATTTTATAGGTGGATGATAGAGGATTCTTTAAATTAAAACTCATCCCCTTCCATTTATAATGGCCATGTGAAATGATAAAATATTTTACGAGTCTATCTTTAGCATTATTCCAATATAGCAAAATTTGGAGTTTAGATAAAACTTTAGAGAATATATTATATTTTTTTATCTGGGCTAGAATAATCCCTTTATTCAGAAAGAAATATTTGCGTGATAGGCATCAAGGATATGTTCAATTTTTTAAATTTTACTACCAACCTAGATTTGCCTCTTTTCTACTCTATGAACATTTTAACATAAAAAGATGAATATGGAACCACATTTTTCTAAAATTAATCCTTTCTATAGGTTAACACAATTATAATTTTCTACAAGATAATTTCTTGAAATAAAATCCATGTAGATGATTGCAACCACAAAGATGTTTGAAAAGTACAACATTAACAAGATGGATTTCACATTCGGATTTTACATTTTTACAATTTTTTTGGTTTTCAAAATCTTATCTATGCTATGTTAGGGTCCTATAAATTATAGTGATCAATTGATGATTATCTGGTTATTTATTCTGGGAATAGTTTGGTAAGGTTTAGCCTATGAATCACTAGGTGTCATAGTCGAAATGTTTGCTTGTCCAAGGAGCCATCTAATTCTTGAAATCCTATGGTTAAGACAAGTCTGAATGTTTTTAGATATAAAATCTAGGTTAGATCATATTGCATGTGTTTCCATGGTAAAGTTCTCATAAGAAACTTTTCAACTATATATTTGGTGCTTCAAACTAACTTTCGAATCAAAAGATAGAAAAAGTTAAAATTTGCTCCTCAAAACTAGAAAACAAAGAAAAATGTGTGACTATAAAATTAGTATTTAAAATATTAAACATAATTCAAAAATAACAAATAAATCTAATATATAAACTATGGGAACCGCATTTTATCTTATGCCAAATGCTTCAGCCAAAGTCAAATCAAATTTATGACCCCGCCCCGCCCTACACTCCATACGTTACATTTCCATAAACTTCATGCCTTGAGATGTGTGAATACTTAGACCATGGTTATCAATGATTCTTTTTTGGGGGGGGGGGCGATGCCTATTATACTTTTAACCTACTCCCCCTTTAAAAAAAAACTTTTACCATTGATTAATTGAATTTCTAAAGCTTGGATATACTTGTTAAATTAATTTACAAGTGAAAGTTTACGGTGATATATTTATGAAGTGGGGCTACCGGTGAAAGCAAAAAGAGGCTGAGTAAAAACAAAATTTTGACAGAGAAGAGGGATATAGTTTATTCTAAGGTATAAAGAGGAGAAATTCATGGAAAATGAACTTTGAATAAATACTTGTCCAAAGATTTTATAGGGCTAAAAAGGAAAAGTAATGATACTTTACCAGCCATGGAAAAACAACAAATGGTTTTTAAAATCCATGAGAAGGAAAAACAACACATGGTTTTTAAAATACATGGGAATACAAAACAAAACATGGATTTAAAAACAAGACATGGATTTCATACCAAGATGATTTATTATTAAATCATTCAAAGAAATATTTTGAAATTTTATTTTATGAAATTCATTTACAACTTTAGCCAAAATATTTGGAAATATTATTCAAAATCTTTTCTTCCCAAATATTTTGCCACAATGATGAAGTATTTAATATTATGAAGTCAAATACGATGGGAAAAAGGCTTAACACATAAATTTAATTTAACTCCAAAATACAAATAATTTATTGAGCAACTAGGTGGAAAACATGGACAAAAATGCAATTATTTTTAGATTTTTTGTATAAGAAATAAGAGTCAAACGGACAACTAGTTAATACATATGGTAGAGTAATCATGTTTGAAGTGGAAGCTAATAGGTTGTGAGAATACAACTCCAACCTCTCTAGATTCCAAGGTAGAAAATTATAATTAATGAACCAATTTCCGGATTTGAAGGATGAATATTTTCTAGCAATTCTAGATTTCCTACAGTTTTGAGTGATTGATTTTACTTTTAGCCTAATACTCATATATTTTCTAAAAATTGTTAGATATTATTTTGTAATTAGTTCCTTTTTGGAATGTGATATTAGTTTAGCAGAAAGTCTATAAACATATTGTAATAAAGATGAACCAGGGTTGAAACATGTATGAAGAAAGAAAATCTTTTGATGTGAGTTGTGCATGTTGAAGTGATCAATTTCATCAATAGATAAAGTTTGTTCGAGGATTCCTGTGTCAAGCAATTGGTGATGTCTCCTCTCATGTGAAATTGTTATTTTCTCATTTTCCATATGTTCTTTTGTCTCTATTGCTTAAAGAAGATTAACAGATGAATTCGTTGAAGTACATTTTCTTTAGCTTGTAAACAATATTAATGTTTGACAATATTAATGTTTTCAATCTGATGTTAAGTATATAATTCATCCTAACATGTGCTATATTTAATTCAATCTTAATATTTTCATCACATTCACTCCACAAATGTTCTAAAGATCTAAAATATTGTCTAACTTGCCATGTTACATCGGTTCTCACATTTTTGTATTTGATAACCCCAAGACTCATGACTCCATTCTCAATAGTCTTTCTCTACAATTTAAAACCAAATTTTTGAAAAAACCAAACCTAGAACTCTATAACTAGCCTAATATCTTAAAAAAACAAATCTAAATTAGAAAGAGAGATACTTCTTTGAAGATGGAAGGGATAGATCCTAGCTTTGCAAGTGATTTTTTGGTTACCTCTATGTTTCTCTCCACAACCTTGACAAATTACAGAGTGATAACATGCTCAATCAAGATTTTCATTTTCTTCATTACAAAATGTGTTAATTCTTACCTCTTAATGATCCGAACACTTATTTTTTGTAATTTAACATAAAAAAAGTAATTGATATCTATGATTTCTTAGAAAAAATTGAATGATTAAAACATCTAAAATAAAATCATATTCAGAAAATGTAATATAAATAGTATATTGTTTTAATATAAATAGGAATGCCTTTAATAAAGATAGAGATTAAGAATTTAGAACCATTTATAACCCTTGCTTTTATCTTGGATGGTTTCCAATAGTAATTACCAATAGTATTAAAGTAATTGACATGTATGATTTCTTAAAAAGAATTGATTGATTAAAACATCTAAAATAAAATAATATTCATAAAATCTAATATAAATATTATATTGTTTTAATACAAATAAGAATGCTTTTGATAAATATAGAGATTAACAATTTAGAACCATTTATAATCCTTGCTTTTATCTTTTGGATTGGTCTTTCCGAATTAGTATTGAAGTATGGCCATAGATTTGTAATATGATAAAATGACACCATAATTTATAAAATCGTCTAATATATAAAAAAAAACAGTCATTAATTACATCGGTAGTCGTCCCTTCTATTGGAATTGGGTGCTTTAATCATTTTCTTAATTAGTTTTTT
>APFE030543425.1:171526-202471 GCA_000404065.3 Pinus taeda
ATTTAAGGCTATCATGATCCGTTTTTACCTTGAAGTGTCTTCCCATTAGGTAGGGTCACCATTTCTTAAGTGCATGGAGTATTGCCTACATTTCCTTCTCATAAATAGCTTTGTGTAAAAACTTTCCCTTGATTGGACGACTTTCAAAAGCAATGGGTCTTTCTTCTTGCATTAGAACAGCACCAATTCCATTTCTTGAAGCATCACATTCCACAATAAAGGTTTTTGTGAAGTCTGGTGTAGCTAAGACCGGTGCTTGGCACATTGCCTCTTTAAGATGTTTGTGGCTTATATGGGGTACAATAGTAACAATATGGGCACTAAGTGGGTACATCAATATAATAAGTGGGTTGTACTAATAACAATAAGGGTTACACTAGTAGTATAGGGGCCTAACAACATCTTTGTTGGATACCTTGATGGTGTGAAAGGATACCAACTCCTGATTCCCTCTACGGACAAGCTCATCATTGAGCAAAGTGTCAAATTTGAGGAAAATCTCTCGCATGCACCTCAATCGCCACATGTAGACACCTTTTATCTACCTCATGTCCGAGATGATGGCTTAATACACTCAGATGTAGATACAGAGCATGTAGATGCCGAGGTAGAGCATGTAGATGCAGAGACAGAGTATTCAGATACAAATCTAGTGCATTCAAATGATGATCCACATCCAAGTCCAGATCGGGCTTCCAGCAGTGAATCATATTCCCCTGTCATAAATCAGAGAACAAGGAGCTTACGTGAGATATATTCACAAGACCACCCAGCTGCTAGAAATTGTCTTGTGGGGGATAATTTTGATCTGCAGAGGACTAGCTCAGAGTTTATTGAGCCTCCACTTGCCCTCACTACCACTAAACCATCACCATCCTCGCATTGTCATCTGGTTCAGTCTTCTAATCCGCAGTCTTATGCTAAGGCTGTTGGGCATCCATCTAGGGAGTTTGCCATGGAGGAGGAGTATAACTCCCTCCTCGAGAACCAGACCTGGGATCTGGTAACCCTTCCTTCAGGAATGAAACTCTTCCAATGCAAATGGGTCTACAGGACCAAGAGTGTTGTAGATGGACAAATCACCAGAGGGAAAGCGAGGCTAGTAGCTAAAGGCTTCCAACAAATGCATGGCATTGACTATGATGAGACGTTTGCTCCAGTAGAAAAGATGGATTCCATACGCCTTACACTTGCCATTGCGGCTACCCAGGGGTGGGAAGTACATCAGATGGATATGAAGAATGCCTTTCTTCATGGAGACCTACCTGAGGAGATCTATATGGAATAGCCACATGGTTTCATTCAGGATTCATCTTTGGTTTGCAAAATGAAAAAATCCCTCTACGACCTTAAGTAGGCCCTGAGAGCTTGGTATGCGAAGATGGATTCTTTTCTCTTATCACAAAACTTTGAAAGATGTAGGTCTAATCCAAATGTTTACATGCTCAAGACACATGATTCTCTTCCTATCTTAGTTTTGTATGTGGATGATCTCCTAATCACTGGCAGCATGACTTCAGCCATTGCTACAGTCAAGAGGGCCTTGCATGATAGGTTCTTGATGTAGACATGGGTCCATTACACTTCTTTCTTGGTCTTGAGATCAGCTAGGATGCCAGAGGCATCAAACTCTCTGAGGCTAAGTATGCACAAGATCTCCTCGAGAGATTTCACATGATTGACTGCAAGCCAGCACCGCCTCCTTTTCTGTCTGGGGACCGCCTTGAGGATGGAGGTGACACTCCATTAATTGACAACACTCTCTATCGACAGCTAGTGGAGAGCTTATTGTACCTCACCCACTCCAGACCAAATCTCTCATATGCAGTAGGGGTAGTTTCGAGATACATGCAGGAGCCGCATGAGCTACATTGGAATGCTGCAAAGCGCATCCTCCAATATGTGTAGGGCACGATCACCTTTGGGATTCACTATGCAGCATGCACTGTATTGAATCTCCTTGGCTTCACAGATTCTAATTGGGTGGGAAATAGCATTGATCGCAAGTCCACCTTTGGATATTCACTCAGTCTAGGATCTGGCCCTATCTGTTGGTCAAGCAAGAAGCAGGCTACTATTGCTCTCTCTTCAACCGAGGCCGAGTACAGAGGAGTAGTCAACATCACCATTCAGGCTCTGTGGCTACAACACTTCTTCACTGAGTTGGGAGTCTAGTTCCAACAACCCATTGTCATCTGCTGTGACAACCAGAGCACTCTATAATTTTGCAGGGATCCAGTACAACAGCAATTGACGAAACACATAGAGATCCACATGCACCACATCAGAGACTTAGTACATGATCGGGTCAATGATTTGCAGTTCTGTCCCTTAGCAGAACAGACTGGAGACATCTTCACCAAGACATTCACTAAGCAAAAGTTTCCCTCTTTGCGATCGTCTTTGAGTGAAGGACACAGTTGCTTAGCAACTGTCTTTTCTTCCTCTTTTCTTTTGATTACATTGTATTTTGAAGGCAGGTTTTTCCCACGAGGTTTTCTCTCTTTCCTCAATTTTAGTACGAGTTGCACTGTATTTTGGATGACCTTTTGCCTTAGTTGCCAGGCCCATTTTCTATTTTTCCCCATAGTGGTGTTCAAGGGGGGTGTTGGAACTACTACACACCTACATGCGGACTCTTAGTTAGAGCATGGGACTACATGCGAGATTCTTTTTGCATGATTTACTCCTTTATTTTCTCCTTCTTTAACTCCGCAACTAATTAGTTCTTCTGCATGATTTACTCTCTCATTTGCTCCTTTTTTCACTTTGCAACTTGTTAGTTATCTCCAGAAATTGTTGTAGGTGTTGAGTCTTCTCATTGATCACCACTATGGTGCATTACCTTGGGATCTTCACCGAGGAGTGCTATATCATGAGTATTGTAACCTATTTTCTAATGAACCATTCTTTTGTTCTTTCGATTTTCTTTTAGTCTTTTTACTCTGCAAAGCTGTGTGTTCAACCTTTACTAACTAAATTCATCTGTGCAAATTTTCTAACACATTTACACCATTAACATAAAAACCATAATATAGTGGAATATGAGCTTCCATTAACAAAAAAAAAACCATAATATAGTCAAATATGACCCGACCATTGTCAAACTTTTGAATATGATGGAGCCGCAAAGTGTGCATTTTATGATCGCCTCAGATCTCGCATGAGAAACAGAGCGCTATATGTTGTCAAGAACAACTTGCCCACAACACGAGTAACATAGGTCTGCAACTCAGAAGAATATATATAGGAAGCGTACATGAAGACATTAGAGCTGCAAACATATATCAGAGCAGCGTGTCGGCAAGACATTCTTGGCTACATAAAACGCTCTAACACTCCATGCAATGTCGCAGAGGAAGAATATGACGAAAAAACAAATGGCATCGACAAAACTTACAAATTTATCAGAAAGAAAACTGAACTTTTTGCCTAAGCAAATGACAAGAGATGATATATTTATAAATCTCATTGAAAGCTACGGTACCTTAAATGGAATTTCTGTTGTTTCAAATTCATGGCGACCAAAAGTGGCTAATATTCTATTGGCCTGCTATGGGCGAAACAAATATATCATATTCCTGTGAACCATTTCTTGAAAGCGTGGACATCTTAATGGTCCTGCCATTTACTTTTCACAAAAGTCCCCAGGATTTATCAGGACTGTGAAGTATAATACGGCCCTTTCTACTGACAAGTCCTATCCTGAAATGGAGTTGGTCTGGACCTGGTCGGGGACTTATGCTGAACGGATATGACATGTGGACAAAGCATATTATGTGGTGAACGCAAGGACTATGACGATGGGAAACTGATGAGTGAGTTGTCTTCCTCAAGAAAGTATATCCTCCTTCGTCGGGTTGTGGCTTCTCCAGGAATCGGCTGAAAATGGATCGAGGAACATATATCTCCTCCCCACTTGGCATTTATCAAAAGTAGATTGCATATGTTTTGAAAATTTTATTGGAATTTACACCCACGGAATATTTTGTTGGTCTCAAGAAAGATCTGTTGCCAAAATCGCTTCATTATTGGCTTAGACGATTGACTTGATAAATTTTGGGGAACTGAACATTTGAATGCAGTTCATCTCATATATTTCAGAATTTTTTTTATTTTACATAAAAAAAATTCGGTTACAATCACATATTATTTTTTTTCAGTTACAATTTGTTAGCGTCACAATTAAAGTACTGTTGTGAATTTAGTAACAATTTGACCAATGTCTGTTTGTCCTCATTGATCAATTTAGTGCTAGTTTTGGGTATATTTGTGTCCTCATCACATAATTTTCGTGAAGCTACACAACATTTAATTTCCGGTGATTTATCAAAGGTGGAATCTGCGAACTCAACATAGATAATATGTTCATAATACCAATTTTGATGGTCATTGTAAAATATAATTCTGGTTTAGCCACATATAAAATGCTCATAATACCAATTTTTATGGTCATTGTCCAATATAATTCTCTTTTAGCCATTAATAATTTATGGTTAAAATTAATTAGCATAACCATATTTATTAATGTGGTTGATATATGTAAAATAAAGTATATATGGAACCACATTTTCCAATATCATTGTTATAAGCCCATAAGCTATATCAACCACATTAATAATTATTATGTGTATTTTTTTAAAAATCAACTATAATTTTTGTTTCTGAAATATCAACTATTCACGTTAAAGCTACTATATAAATAATACAAACAATTCTTAAAATTTTGATATTTAATACTAATACTAAGATTTATTATAATTGACGATTATTAATTAATATATAATAAAAATTTATACATTTATTAATATATAATATAATAATTAAAGTAATAATATAGTTCATGATACCTACATGAAACTTGAAGCGTGACAAGTATGTTTGAGTAGATATTTGGGATTCAACCTATGAACCAATATGCCTCAAATCCAAACTAAAAACTATTATAATAATAATAATAATAATAATTATTATGGTTATATTATATTATTTGTATAATAATAATAATAATTTTTATTCATTTTTTAATAAAATGTAAATAAATAATTATTATTTTATGAAAACATTAAATATAATTGGTTTTAGAAAAAAATAAATATTTATTATTTTTTTAAAATAATAATAATAATAGTTACAAAATTATTGTTAGACAATAATAATATATTTTTATTAATATTATTAAATAATACAAATCAAATTAATTAATTAAATAAATAATAAGTAATTAATCATTCTACATTTATATTAATAATGATAATAATTATTGATATATATTAATAATAATTAATTCTTTGTCACAATGTGACGTTGGAGCATGGTTGGCCATGGTTAATTTCATATTGAGACAATCTTTGCCACAAAGTGACATTTGAGCATGGTTGACCATGGCTGACTATGATTCGCTGTGTTTGACCCAAAGGAATAGCAAATCATTGGGATTAATACAAAAATCCAAGATTGACCATGTTTGGTTTTATAAAATATGCTTGACCATGATCAACTATGGGTGACCATGGTTGACAATGATTGTCCATAATTTTTATATGGAGACAATTTTTTTCACAATGTGACATCCCACCATGGTCAGCTATGGTTGACCACGATTGATATTATAAACCCAATAAAAAAATCCAAGATTGACCATGATTGACCATGTTTGATTCTATAAAACATGCTTGACCATGATCAACCATGGGTGACCATGGTTGACAATGATTGTCCATAATTTTTTTATGGAGACAATTTTTTCACAATGCGACATCCCAATATGGATGGCTATTGGTTGAGCATGGTTGATATTATAAACCCAAATTAATAATAACCCCAAGGGAATGATATTATGAACCCAAGGGAAAAATAAACCTAAGGGATTAATATTAAAATACTAAAACCCCGTGATTGACCATAGTTGACAATTGTTCACCTGATTGATATTATAAACCCAAGTGAATAATAAACACAAGGGAATAATATTAAACCCAAGAGACTAATATTATAAACCCAAGGTAAAAAACCCTAAGACAAATATTAAAATACTAAAACAAAGATGGTTGAGCACGGTTGATTTTCATATTGAGACAATCCTCATCACAATATGACATTGGACCATGGTTGATTATGGTTAACCATTGTTGAATAATATTAAACCCTAGGAATATGAACCATTAGATCAAGAAACCCAAGGGATTTATATTATAAACCGAAGGGAATAATAAACCTAAGGGATAACAATTATAAACCCAAGGTATATAAACCCTAACATCAATATTATAAACCCTGAAATAAACATGGTTGACCATGGTTGACTATGCTTGATTTCCATATAGAGACAATCCTTTTCATAATGGAATGTTGGACCATGGTCAACCATTGTTGACCATGATTGGTTTTCATATCAAGACAATCTTTGTGGGATGCAACGTTAGACCATGGTTGACCATGCTTGATTTCCATATCCAACTTTGTTTTCCCATGGTTGAACATGGTTGGTTATGATTGACGATGGTTGAAAATGATTAATATTATAAACCTAATGGATTGATATCATAAACCCGAGGGAATAATAAACCCAAGGGATTAATACTAAAAATCAAAGGGATAATGAACCCAAGGGAATAATATTAAACCCAAGGAAGTAATATTATAACCCAACATATATGAACTTGAGATAAACATTATAGACACTAAAGTAAACGTGATTGAGCTTTATTGATTTTCATATTGAGACAATCTTTATCACAATTCCATGTTGGACCATGGTTGACCATGGTTGATCATGGAATAATAAACCCAACCGATTGGTATTATAAACCCAAAGGAACAATAAACGTAGGGGATTAATATTAAAACCCCAAGGGATTATGAACCTAAGGGCATAATACTAAACACAGGGGACTAATATTATAAACCCAAGGTATGAAACCTTAAGATAAATATTAAAAATACTAAAATAAACATGGTTGAGCATGATTGATTTCCATTAGACATTAGACCATTGCTGACTATGGTTGAATATGGTTGACCATTGTTGAATAATATTAAACCCTAGGAATATGAATGCTTGGATTCATAAACCCAAGCGATTGATATTATAAACCAAAGAGAATAATAAACCTAAGGTATAAAAATATAAACCCAAGGTATATAAATCTTAACATGAATATTATAAACCCTAAAATAAAAATGGTTGACCATGGTTGACCATTTTTTATTTCCACATAGAGACAATCGTTGTCACAATGCAATGTTGGACCATGGTTAACCATGGTTGACCATGATTGGTTTTCATATTGAGACAATTTTTGTCAATATAAAAGTTGGACCATGGTTGACCATTTTTTATTTCCATATTCATATGGTTTGACCATGGTTGAACATGGTTGGCTATGATTGACCATGGTTTAAGAAGATTAATATTATAAACCTAATGGATTGATATTATAAACCCAAGGGAATAAGATTAAACCCAAAGGACTAATATTATAAACCCAACATGTATAAACCCTAAGATAAATTTTATAAACACTAAAGTAAACATGATTGACCATGCTTAATTTCCATCATGAGACAATCCTTATCACAATGCCATGTTGGACCATGGTTGACCATGGTTAATTTTCATATCAAGACAATCTTTGTCACAATGCGACATTGGACCATGGTTGATCATGGTTGATTTTCATATCGAGACATTTTTTGTCACAATGCAATGTTTAAACATGTTTGACAATAATTGACAATGGTCCACCATGTTTGATTCTATAAAACATGGTTGACGATCATCAACTATGGCTGACCATGGTTGACCATGATTGTCCATGATTGTGAATGATTTTTATACAGAGACAAATTTTGTCATAATGCAAGATCAGACAATGATTGACCATAGTTGACCATGTTTGGTTATGGTTGACTATGCTTGACCATGGTTGACTATGATTGATATTATAAACCCAAATTAATAATAAAGCAAAGGGATTTATATTATGAACCCAAGGGAAACATAAACCTAAGGAATTAATTTTAAAACCCCAAAGGATTATGAAACCAAGGGAATAATATTAAACCCAAGGGACTAGTATTATAAACCCAACATTAGTAAACCTAATATAAATATTATAAACACTAAAATAAACATTGTATTTTTCATGGTGAGACAATCCTTGTCACAATGTGACATTAAACCATGGTTAACCATGGTTGTCTATGATTGACAACGTTTAACCATGATTGATATTATAAACCTAAAGGAATAATAAACCGAAGGGATTAATATTATAAACCTAAAGGAATAATAAACCAAAGAGATTAATACTAAAACCCCAAAGGATTATGAACCCAAGGGAATAATATTAAATCCAAGGGACTAATATTATAAACTTAATGTATATAAACCCTAAGATAAATATTATAAACAATAAAATAAACATGATTGACCATCATTGATTGTCATATTGAGATAATCCTTGTCACAATTCCATCTTGGACCATGGTTGACCTGGTTGACATCATAATAAACCATGGTTGATTGGGCAATAAAAAACCGATGTGATTGATATCATAAACCCAAAGGAATAGTAAACCCAACGAATTAATACTAAAAACCCAAGGGATTATGAATTGAAGGGAATAATATTAAACCAAAGGGACTAATATTATAACCCCAAGGTATATAAACTGTAAGGGCAGACAATTTTGGTCATAATTTGAGATCGAACCATCATTGACCATAGTTGATCATGGTTGGTTATGGTTGACCATGGTTGACCATGATTGATACTATAAAGCCAAGTTAATAAGAAACCCTAGGGATTGATAGTATGAACCCAAGGGAAACATAAACCCAACGGATTTCTACTAAAACCCCAAGGGACTATCAACCCAAGGGAATAATATTAAACCCAAGGGACTAATATTATAAACCAAACATTGACTAACCCAATTATAAATATTTCAAACACTAAAATAAACATGGCCTATTTTCATAGTGAGAGAATCCTTATCACAATGTGACATTCAACGATGGTTAGCTATGATTGACAATGGTTGATCATGATTGATATTATAAACCTAAGGGAATTATAAACCCAAAAGATTGGTATTATAAACCCAATGTAAGAATGAACCCAAGGGATTATGAATGCAAGGGAATAATATTAAACACAAGGTACTAATATTATAAACCCAACATATATAAACCCTAAGATAAATATTATAAACACTAAAATAAACATTATTGACCATCATTGGTTGTAATATTGAGACAATCCTTATCATAATTCTATGTTGGACCGTGGTTGACCATGGTTGCCATCATAATAAACCATGGTTGACCGGGTAATAATAAACCCAAGAGATTGATATTATAAACCTAAAGTAACAATAAACCGATGGGATTAATACTGAAAGCCCAACGGATTATGAATCCAAGGGAATAATATTAAACCCAAGGGACTAATATTATAAACCCAAGGTATATAAACCATCAGTGGAGAAATTTTTTTTCATAATGCGAGAGTGGGACGATCATTGACCATAGTTGACCATGGTTGGTTATGGATGACTATGGTTGACAGTGATTGATATTATATAACCAGGTTAATAATAAACCCAAGGGATTAATACTAAATTCCCAAGGGAGTGTGAACCAAACGGAATAGTATTAAACCCAAGGGACTATTATTATAAACCCAATGTTTATAAACCCTAAGATAAATATTATAAATATTAAAATAAACATGATTGACCATCATCGATTGTAATATTGAGACAATCCTTATCAAATTCCTTGATGGACTATGGTTGACCATGATTGACATCATAATAAACCATGGTTTATCATGGAATAATAAACCCAAGTGATTGATATTATAAACCCAAAGGAACAATAAACCCAAGGGATTAATACTAAAAACCTAAGGGATTATGAACATAAGGGAATAATATTAAACCCAAGGGACTAATATTATAACCCCAAGGTATCTAAATGATAAGTGGAGACAATTTTTATCATAATGTGAGATCGGACCATCATTGACCACAATTGACCATGGTTGGTTATGATTGACTACGGTTAACCATTATTGATATTATAAATCCAAGTTAATAATAAACCCAAAGGATTGATATTATGAACTCAAGGGAAACATAATCCCAAGGGATTAATACTAAAATCCCAAGGGAATAATATTAAACCCAAGGGACTAATATTCTAAACCCAACATTGGTAAACCGAAATATAAATATTACAAACACTAGAATATACATGGTTTATTTTCATGGTGAGACTATCGTGGCCACAATGCGACATTCAACCATGGTTGGCTATCAGTAACAACGATTGATGGTATTGGCAATATTTGACCATATTTGACTGAAATAATTAAAAGGTAAATATTATTAATTTTATTCATTAATATTAATATTAATACACTTTATATTAGGAATATTAATGTTAATATCTTTAATATTGTTAAAATGAATAGAATTTTCAAATTTTTATTTTTATTAATAATAAATTGAAATGTAATATATCATTGTAACAATGATTGTAACACTAGCATTATGACGATGCTTGTCACACTGCGACAATTAGACACCCAAACTTTCAAACCCTAATATTAAACACAATATTATAAATATGGTATTAAAAACCGCAAAATTATAAACCCAATGGTCAAATTTATTTGACTATGTTTCAATATTATAAGGCTAAATATTATAAATCCTGTATTACAAAATCCTAATATTGAACTGAATATTATAAATCAAATATTATAAACTCTATTAAAGTTAATATTATAAGCTCCATTAAAACAAGTATTATAAACCCTAAGAAATAAACCGAAGAGATTATTTATATTATAAACCCAAGTGTTTAATATTATAAAGAATAGTTGATAATGGTTGACCGTGACTAACCATGTTGACCACGTTCAACCATGTATGACCTTTGTTGAGCATGGTTGATAATGGCTCATCATAGCTGATGATGGTTGATCATGGTTGACGTAAAGGAAATTGCAATGTAATGTAACAATGGGACATTGACCTTGGTAGACGTTTTTTGACCATTCTAATTATATTGATCTTGTATGAGCTTGGTTAATGTTCGTTGACCTTGTTTCACCATCATTGATCATGGTTGATCATAGAGACCTTGATTAACCATTATGGTTGATAATGTTTGAATATTATAAACACTATATCATAAGCCCTAATATTAAAACCAATATTATAAACCCTAATGTTATAAAACCTACATTATAAACACTAATATTAAATCCAATATTATAAATCCTAATATTAAACACTTTATTATACACTATAATAGTATAAAGCCTTTATTATGACCAAAATGGTTGACCATTTATGACCATAATGGTTGACCATGGTTGAGCATATCCAGCAAGGCTTGACCATTGTTTGCCATGGTTGAAAATAGTATACCATTATGGTTAACCATTACATCATCCACATTTTACCATGGTGACTTAGGTTGACCATGTTTGAGAATTTTAACCATTCTTTGCCATGCTAAATATGGGTTGACCATGATTTTCATAGGTTGATTATGGTAAATATGGTTAACCAAAGGTGACCACGATTGCCATAATTGACATAAGTTTCCCATGGCTTAATATGTTTTGTGATGGTTTCACATATTTGGTCATGATTGACCATACTTTTGTCATAAATTATGGTCACCCATTTCAACAATGGTTAAAATAATGAGAATGTAAATATTACTAATTTTATTTATTAATATTAATGTTAATACACTTTGTATTAACAATATTAGTGCTCCACGCGGCTTTGGATTGACGGTGAATGGCTGCACTGTTAAGGCACACCTTGCGACAAGTCATTGGTTCAAATCCGCGTGGGTGCTTACCTACCAAAAAAAACAATATTAGTGCTAATATCATTAATATTGTTAAAATGAATAAACTTTTTAATTTTTATTTTTTATTAATAATTCTATACTCAATTATCATAAAACAAATGTTACTATTCTTATTTATTAAATTAATATTATTTTTCACTCCCTACATAAAATATTCATCCCTTTCTTTTAATTCCTTTTTGTATAGGAATACTAAGACCAAAAATTCTACACTGGCTAGGTATGGTTATCTGTGAATGAGAATGAAATTGAGAAATTTCATGATTTCCAATATGTATATTTAGTTCATCACTAAATTAGTGATGAATAACTTAAAATTAAATAATAATTCTATTATGTATATTAATTTTAATTATTATCTTATAATTTTAAATTACAATTTATTTATTAATTAAATTATAAAATAAAACTTAAAATATTTTTTTTTATATTAAAATAGTTCAATAAAAATCACAAATCTTATCATAAAAATTAAATAATAATAAAAAGATAATATTTACAATTTCATAATAATTGATAAGCTCGAAATGTAAATGCATGTAAATGTTAAAGGAAAACTTGAAAAAGCTCGAGTTGAGTCAAAGAGAAAATATTTCTGTTAACGACTTACTTAGCGTTACATTTCTATCATTTCTTGTGAACCTAGAGGTTTTGCATTTATTAAGTCTCAACGAAACATTTAGATAAAGGACAACAAAAATAATATTATATGTGATTATAATTAATCTTATTATTAAATATTCACTAAATAATCCAATTCTTTAAATTATATATATTATAATTTATATAATTTAATGGTTTTATGTTATTAAATAATATTAAATAAATTATTAACTTAACTGAAAACAAATATTTATTAAAATAATTATTTAATTTTAAAGAATCACGATGATCTCAATAGATAATTGATATTAGAGAATTATTCCATAATCACCTAAAATAGATATTCCATCAGTATGGATTTGTTTAAGGCTCATATGATTGGTTGGAGTTTTGATTCAAATACATGAAAGATTTCTAATGTACACCTTTTCTTGGTTAATTTCCGCGAATATTATGTAAAATTTCATATTGGTTAAACTTGAGAGTTATCCTTGGCGTTTTATGCGATGATCCTTTAGATTGTTAACCTCAAAGATCGGTAACGAAACTAAGAGCTAACGAAGGTATATAGATAAAGATTGACGATGACCTTTGCTGTAATTTTAGAGGTATAAAATTTAAAATTTGAATAAATAATTCAAGTTTATATTAACTAAAAATTAATGTATTTCATATGCAATAATTATGTTGTTATAGTTGAAAATGAGAATGTATATTTTCACACAAATTTGGGAATGAAATATATGTCATAAAAGATGAGCGATATAGGGTTTGACCGATGTTGATGATACTAGGATTTATAAGTGTTAGATATTATTTTTATTTTGAAGTAAAGAGAATTTTAATTATATAAATATATATATGTTGGGTATAATATTTGAATTATGTTTTTAATAAAATGTATGACAAAATAATATAAAATGAACAATAATGTAGTTTATGTCTCTATTTTTTTTATATATAAAAAAATATAATATATAATTTTAAATTTTAAATCAAATTCTAATGTTATTATTTTATATTGGAAATCATCAAATTTTATAGTTCAAGATATCTAAAAAAAACTTAATGTGTTAAATATGAAAGAAGAAAATCAAAACATTGAATTTATTTGTATATTTCAAATAATAAGTTTGTTTTTTTTTTATTTTTATTTATCCACAAATTAAAAATTAAAAACATAAACCAATTAAACTAAGGAAAGAATAATATCAAAAGAATTTCCTCAATTTTGTGATTTAAACATTATAAAGCATTTGCTACATCAATTCTTCTACTCAAAAATTATAAAGATTTGGTTTACATTTGAGCCAAAATTTATCAGATTTTATAAATAGGGAAATGGATTTCAATGGCTAGTTCCTCCATACATAATTTTTTATTCTCTAAAATATTAAATCATCATTTTTTTTTGATAAGAAATAACTGCTTTTATTTAAGAGCTCCATTTCCCAAGTTTAGAATAATAAATATTGCCATGTACCAAAGAGTAGAGACAGAAAAGTAAATCATTGAACCCCTACTACATGTTTAAATAATCCAGTAATAAAATACGAAGATCAAATGTATAAATAATCGAGTAAGAAAAGAGGAATGTTACATGTATGAGCTATTCAAATAGAATTTTTGTACAAACTTTACACTACTCCTTTGAGTGTGTAGAACCTAGATATCCAATAAGTCATAAACATCATCATTCGTGTTGGGACAACTTGTATGAATTTAATTCAAAAAAATCCATCATATATGTCTCTAGCATTCGTCAAGGTATTGATATACTCAAAGTTATAGAGTTAAATGCTACCTAAAAATTTCAATACCTTTTTGTACTTAATAACCATGTAAATGAAGAGGACACTTTTGTTTCAGGGTTGTTGTTCTTCATATCTTCATAATTTGTTGATTTACAGAGCGATATTCCCTAATCATTCATGTGATTTGATGCAAATTGAAGAGATGATCATGCATAAATATTGTAAACTTTTATCCTCGGACAACCAAACATTCACACCTTGCAATTTATTAGTGAATAAATATAGTATTTTTGTGAGGCTCTATTTAAATTTTGAGAAATCAAGCTCTAAGGTTAATGTAAAGCTGGAAAATAGTGTGTAACCTAATAAAAGAAACATCAATTCCTTAAAAATGTATTAATTCATTTGTAAAAAAAATGCAAATAAATTAAAATTGAGAATACCATTAGATTTACTACTTACAATTCTAGTTCAAACAATACCATTTTAGCCATAATAATATTGCTGCCATCTAAGATACTACTTGCACACCTTTCCGTGGTAATTTTGCCAATATGGTTCCATGAGAAGGGGAGCAGTGTAAGGGAGTCATCTATACCATTATATTTCTGTCAAATCTCATCACCATTATCATTTATTGACTACATCTAGAGATATTTTTCTAGATCTACTACATGATGAACAATTATTTGTGACTCAATGAAATAAGAGCATGGCATAGAAGGATAAATTGATTGAGAGAAATGTGAGGAATAGAAACCATCTTCTTGTGCAGTGAAAGAGAGCATGGCATGAAGAAAAAAATGAACCAGCTTAGTTACATAGCTATGCCTCATCTATGAGAATCATGAAACCTTTTCTTTATATCTCCATGTTGGTGTTATCTATTGCTCCACATTTAATCATGCATAAGTTTCAGTGGTTGTGTTGTGTTCTACTACTCCACGTCTAATCATGCATACGTTTCAGTTGTTGTGGTCTATTCCTCCATGTTCAATCATGCATACATTTCAGAATGTAAACAAACACCTATCTATTTCACATGCACATTTCACATTAACATTTTAATTTTATTTTCTTAATATTCATACATGGATGTAAATAAGGGTCACAGTAAATTTTTAATGATTATTTGGTAAAACATAATTTAAACAAGGTTTAAGCACTTGATCTAAATATGCAAGGAAGTTCTCATTTTCAATTTCATTAATTGATAGAGTGGTGACGATGAGAATATATTGGCATCTTTCAATTTAGACCATAAGATGAAAAAGATTAATCAAGAAAATGATTAAAGTGCCTAATTCCAACAGAAGGGATTCCAATCGACGTAACTATTGTATATGATTAATAAAAAACACATATATATGCAAATATCAGTTGTTAGAAAATAGATAGAAAGCTACAAATTGTTCACACAACACAAATGAGACAATAATTTGATTGATATCACAAAGATTAGATATATAGAAATATATGATACTTCTAGATCTAAGAATGGTGGATCTAGTTACTAAAAATAGTTGATTCAACTAACAACAAAGGAAGTCACGTGCTTAAACCTCATGACAACTTGGAATTCATGGAAGAATTACTTCCAATACCCTCTCTTAATGCTTACATGCCAAAACTAGAAAGTAGACATATAAACAATGAATGAATCTCTCTCAAATTGTCATTAGTAGCACTCATATCTACTCTGAAATATCATAGTTTCCACCCTTTTCTTCACCACACTTTCAAACTTCCCAATTGATTCAATTAAGATATAACCATTTCATACCATTGTTGATGTGCTTTACAGAATTGATGCTTCTCAACCTCCTGGAGCGCAATGGGTCAGTCTTGATATTGAACCATAGTATGGAAATGCCACAAATTATATAATACATGGTCTTCCATTATATTCACCAGTTATCTAGGATTGCATTCTGGGTATAGGATGTATTCAACAGATAATTATACAACTTGACCTTGTATAAATAACATTTACTTATGCTCCCAGAGCATGATGGATCACACTAGCTTGACCTTATTAAGAACTACCTATGACCAATGTTCGCAGAGCATGAAGGGTCACATTAGTTTGTTGAATAGTTAGCTTTTTCTTTATGGTTCTGCATCATCTGAATTTCACACTACATTTGAAAAATAATGCACTACAACATAATAAAATAACACTAGATTTTCCCAGACCATGAAATAATAGATTCATCAATCTAAATTCGTTGCAAATATAGACTTTTTTCTTTAACTAGCACTCTCTCTATCAATAATAATACTCCCTTGCTGATAACAATAGTGAACATGATATCAATAGTCACCTTTAGATTCTCCATATTAAAGGTAGCCACGATGATCTAATGTTGTTGAGACCACCATTAATAGCCAACACACCTTTCCTAAGCACAATTGACAAGAAAATGAAAAATTAATTCTCTATGAGTTAACATTCATATCTGACAAGGAATTTATGACACAAATCCTTTTGTTGCCTATTTGAATCATCTATGCAGAGTGTGGATGAATTTGGTCATTTCTTTCATGGTTAGCAGCAAAATGATTGTGCAGTCTAGAAATCTACAAGTCTATTTATTGTTGTTGATGTCCAGCTACTGAAATTTGTTGAGATTGCAGCCAAGATTTATTCGGTTGGTGCCATTTCGTTGGTAGAGCATGAAAAATAGACAGGGAAACCTTGTAGCAAAAAATTCCACCCAAAATTGTGCCCTTATGTGTCGTACAATGAATGTAGAGCTCATTGCGATGATTTCCATGATGGAAAATCACGCAAAAATGTGTTGATCTGTGGCCACATCCATGGCCTTCACACCACTCATTGACTTAGTGGAATGAATCAAACACTCCATAGTTTTACGCCACAGGAAATCACCAATCTTCTCTAGGAACTCGTCTGAGCAAAAGGCATAAATTGATTTTCAAATCTAGATCCATGATATTTTGGGTGATCACTGAAGCAAAAATTTCCATCGTCACATTCCAAGATATATATTCAATTATAAGTTATATAATCACCTAACCATTCATGTGACTGGCCAGAGTGAATCCATTATACACCTCTTCACACGTTCAACTCAAATTGAACTCAAATATGTAGACAGGGACAAATGTACACACAAAAATCTTACACAAATATCTTCAGAGGAACGAAAACAACCAACAAACACACATCTAAACTACTCTAATTTAATCAATTATTCTCAGGGCTCTCACATCTTTCTAGCTCTCACTTCAGAGAGTTAAGCTAGTACCCACTCTCATACTATGTTAGAAATAGAGAGAGTGAGAGATTGTTCACACAACACAAGTCATAATGATTTTATTGATCTCACAAAGATTACATATGTAGAAATACATAATACCTCTACATCCTAGAATGGTGGATATAGATTCCTAAAAATAATTGATATAACTAAGAACTTACGAACTCACACACTTACACCTAATGGAAACTTGGAAGTCATGGAAGCATTACTTCTAATATCATTCTTTTCAGTATTCAATTCACTAAATGCATGCATGATTAGTTCATCTCCTTGAATATCATTTAGATTGTGTTAGTATTAAATTTCGTTTACTCTCAAATATTATAAAATGAAGGTTATTCTCTGAAATGATCAATAAGCCTTGTACTTATAAATTAGTTTCTAAATTGTGTTCTTTCATTTCTTGTTTATTCATGCTTCACAGTCCAAAATATTTTTAAGACTCCATTTAAGTTATTTGAAATAAAGCTTACCGCTTGGAGACAAAACGAGATCATCTATCACCGTTCACAATTTTGGTTCAATGGACCTAGACGATGGCAGGCAGTTGTAGGCACATACAATAACTAGAAATGTTACATATTTTCATTAAATAAATATTCTTGAAAATTTTCCATTACAATTTTTCCATGGTTATGATAACACTTGGACTCTCAATGTCATATGCATTATATAACATGTTTATAGATTTGTTAAAAAATGTAATTTTTATTTTTATTTTATTTTTATTCAGTTGTATCATTTTAACCAGTAGGACCATCCTCTTTCTATGAAATTTAATATTAATACTAGCTTCAAATTAAACAATAACTAAAATTAAAATAAATTTGCGCTAGAAATAAACATAAAATGTTCTTACATAATCACATATTGCTAAGCTCGAGAACTACAGAGCTATAATGTATATTTTATAAGCGTGAAGGAAGGAACCACCACATTACATACATGGTTTGTCCCACACCATTATTGCATCCTTATATCAAATAAACAATCCCACATCCACATAGTAATATGAAAAGTTAATCATCTACCCTTATTTTGCACATGATATATACTTTAGCATGAAAAATATGCTAATTAATTAATTAATTAAAATGTAATGGTTTGTGGGAAATATACGCAAAAATGTAGAGTATTGCAAATTAAAGTTTTTTCTTCTTGCTCCACACAACCACTCTCCTGCACAATACTTCTTGCTCACATGCATTAAAAATACACTTTATTTAATATTGGATACTAAGTTTCTGCTTAAATTTCAAATAATTTCACGCTTGTGAAGGAAAGTTATCTCTACACCACCATGTTGTCATATATACATCCTCTTCCTCACACCCTCCATTCTACACACAGTCATGGCTCCATGTAGGTTAAATGCTATGTAGAGGGGGAATTTTGCACAATTTTTTTTTCCTCGAATTCAACTAAATACCTTATACATGTGTCTTTGATTATCAATTAAACCACCTAAATATTCTCTTACCACTTACAAAATGAAAATATTATTGAAGTTGGTTCTCAAGTAAGGGATGTCTCAAATAATACATGTGTGAATGTCAGGCTAGTAGGTAACTCCACAATGTGAATTGTGGTTTGCATTAATATTTTTCATGGATATATACATAGAGCAAGAGACTCTTGGGCTTCATATCTTATTCTCCTTATTTACTATTTACATTATTTTACATATATTCACTCAATCCCAATGATTAGGTATCAACATTCTCACCCTTAATCTCAAGGGATGTTGGTGAGTCCAAGCATCATTCTAAATCTTTTGAATTTTCCTCTTCCAAGATATTTGGTGAAGATGTTTGCAATCTACTCATTTGTGGAACAATGGCGTAGATGGATTGTCTTGCCCTCAACATGATGTCAAATCAGATGGTATTTTATATTGATGGGCTTCATTCAAACATTGAACTTTGGGTTCTTGACCAACTTTATTGGATAAATGTTGTCAATCATGAGTGAAGTTGAATGCACATCGTTCACCTACAAATATTCTACAATTTTCCCGAGCCACACAATTTCCTTTATTTCTTCAGTTGTTGCCAAATATTCTGTGTCTATTATGGAATATGTTGGAACTGATTGTTTTTGTGATCTCTGGGAGACATCTCTTGATCCAAGACTCATAGCATAACCTAGAGTAGATATCCCAATTTCCTTATGTCTATCAAAGTTTGAATCAGAGTATCCAATCAAGCTGAAGTTTCCCACCTATGTATACTTGAATCCAAAGTATTGAGTTCCCTTCAAGTACTTTAGAACTCCTTTTACAGTAGAACAATGTCCCTCACAGGGATTTTGCATAAACCTAGAGAGGATTCCAACAACAAAGTACATGTCTGGTCTCGTAGTAGTTAAGTAGCTGAGACTTCCTACCAGTTGTTTATACTTTGTTGCATCCCCAAATTCTTTTCCTTCAATGGATGTGAGCTTCAAGTTATGTTCCATTGGAGTAGTCAAAGGATTGTACTCAGCCATGCCAAACTCATTCAGAAGGTCTCCAATGTACCTCTTTTGAGAGAGGAATATATAATTTGTATGTTGAGTTACTCCAATACCAAGATAGTAGTGAACATAACCCAAGTCAGTCATTTCAAAACATTTCCTCAATTCCCTCTTTATGGATGCAATATTTCTCTCGTTGTTCCCTATCATCAAAATATCTTCTACCTAAACCACAAGATATACAACTATTTTTACAACTTTCTTGACAAACAAAGTTGCATCACCAAGATCATAATGTTTGAAGTTTTCTTTTAGAAGATGCTCAGTTAAATTTTCATACCTAGCTCGTGATACTTGCTTGAGGCCATACAAGGATTTCCCAAGCTTGCATACTTTGTGTTCTTGGCCCTTCACAACAAATCAATCTGGTTGGGACATAAAAACATTCTCTATCATATCTCCACTCAAGAAAACATATTTTACATCCATTTGATGGACTTTTCAACTTCTCTGAGATACCAAGGAAAGATTGTGTTGGCATTATGATGTATGTGTTGTACTTGATGACAACCCACTCATAGAAGAATAATTCTCTCATACACAACTAGATGAATCTACAGAAGAAATATCAGATGTGACAGAATTCATGGAATGCAGGACAAAGGAATCAGATGACAAATTATAGTGCAGTAGTGTTATTTTTGGGTTCCACAGGTGCACCGTCCAAAAGGTACAGGCATTGGCAGGTTGCGCAGGTCTACAATTCAGAAGATGCAGATATGTTCGCATGCATTCTGAACAAAATGTGCAAACCCAAAGTTCACAAACTTTCATGCAGAGAAAAGTGCACGCACACGGAAAATATTACGGGTGATCCATGGTATCTAGTCTGATGTTTTTGAACCTATGGCTTGATCCGTGGTTTTTGCATCTAAAGTATTGAACCTCGGTTTTGGATACCTAGTATTGGATCTTTATGGTTTTGGTCCATGGTTTGAAAAAGGCCTAGACTATAAAAAGGGAAGGAGATCATTTGGCCCTTGGACTAGTGAAGGTTGAATATCTTAAGAGAAAGATCTGAAATTTTGGTGATCATGTTGTGAGTGATAGCTAGATCTGAATCAAGGAGAAATTTGAGAATTATAAGGTGGATCTACTGATGGGTCGAGATCTCTTTGGCACATGATCAGATCTGTGAATTTGACAGTCTCGGGTATAATTGAGGACTGATAAAGTGTCTATATCCAGAGGTCCATAGGCGAGATACGGTGCAGGTGCGGAGGTGTGCAGTAAAGTAAACAGAGCAGGTGCAGAGGTGCACAGTCCAGTATACATAGCACGTGCAGAAGTGCGTAGTCGATTAGACAACACAGGTGTGGAGGTGTGCAATCAAGTAAACAGTGCAGGTGCAGAGGTGCACAGAACAAAATACTGAGAAGATTGGAGCTGCGTAGAAAAGAAGACTGAGAAGTGCGGATCTGCGCAGAACAAAAGACAGAGCAGGTGCGGAGCTGCACACGCTTGACAACGAAAGTGCGGATATTCACAGTTTTCTATTGGTGAAGTTGCGGAATTTTCTTGAAATATATTTTGGCTGCCTTTTGTCTATTGTTGTAGAGTTCTGGGTTTAGAATCGGTGTTTGATTACTAGTATTGTTTTTCTGGTTATTGCATTCTGAGAAGCTATTGGTTGATTCATTAGTGGTTTGTGGAAAGGAGATTGGTTGATTCACATGTAATTGATGATTATTTAATGTTCAAGGATCCAGTATGAAAATTTATGAAACGTGGTCCCTGGAAGAAAAGAGAAGGTTGTAGCCTTCTGTAGGTTGAAGCCTGCGTACTGGTAAAGGACTGCACCAGTACAAAATAATTGTAAAAAGAAGTTTCTAATTGAAAGAAGATAAAGACATATTGCAGCAAGTGGTTTTCACCCACATTGGGTTTCCACCTTATATTTTGTGTTCTATGGTGTGACTGTTGCTCTATTTTTGTTCTTGTTATATGATTCTGACACACAGATTAATATATTATAAGTTTCATCCGCAAATACTTGTATAAATTGAAAAGAATTTGATAATATTGATTCACCCCCCCCCCCCTCTTAGTATTATTTCCAGCAATTGGTATCAGAGCAGGTATTTCAGGAAAAGCTTGATCACTTGAAGGAAGATCTATCATCATGAGAAACTACGAAAAGGAAGCATCTATTAGGCCACTGATATTTGATGGGACCAACTTCGTCTATTGGAAGGTAACAATCACTACCTATCTTCAACCTCTTGGTACAGAAGTTTGGGATATTGTGGAAACATGATACACATTCCCGTCAACAACTCCTATAGATTCAGCTAGTAAGAAGCAATATGAAAGAAATGCAAAAGCTGTCAATACTCTATTGGGAAGTCTATCTCAATCAAAATTTGTCAAGGCGATGCAGCTCAAAAGCGCAAAAGAAATATGGGACAAGATCGTTCTGAGTTATGAAGGAGATGAGCAGGTAAAACGAGCAAAATTACAAACTCTTAGAATTCAATATGGAAGTCTCAGAATGCATAGTGATGAAAGTGTGGCTAGCTATTTCCTACATATAGATGAGATCGTAAATTGTATGAAAAACTTGGGTGAAGAAATAAAAGAAGTTTTTTTGGTTGAGAAAGTTCTAAGATCTTTGTCTCCTAAGTTCGATTCAAAAGTTTCTACGATAGAAGAAAAGGAGAATCTCAAGAATCTTACCATGTCACAATTACATGGAATTCTAACTGCTTACAAAATGAGAAAAGGAGGACCATCAGACAGAAGAGAAGCTGCATTCAAAGCTTCAAGAAAAGATTACTATGAGCCAGGACATATGTCAAAAGAAGAGGAAGAATCAAACTTTGTCAAGAACCTTCAACGAGGAACTGGAAGATTCAGAGGTAAGCTACCTTTCAAATGCTTTGCTTGTGGAAGAGTTGGTCATTATGCTGCAAAATGTCCTCATAAAGATAAACTAGACAGAGGTAAGGAACCTCTTAGATGGAATAGAAAACATAATGAAAATAAGAACTATTACACGAATGAAGATAGTGATGGATTGTCAAATAGTGATGAAGATGAACAAGGTAATGATAATAGACTTTTAATGGCTTTTGAAGATGATGATTTCTTGGATGCTATAAATGAAGAAGGTCTTTATGAAGAAATTTATAAACTTAAAGTTTGTTTAGAAGAAAAGAATATGATTATAGATACTCTAACATTCCAACTTGTTGAAAAGGATAAGCACAATGAAAAGTTAGAATGTGAAATTGTGGGGCATAGAAAAGAAATTGAGAAAACAAAAGTGCTTAATCTCAGATTTGCTAAAGGATCTAAAACTTTAGATGAGATTATCAAAGTGCAGCATTCTCCTCTAATCAAGATAGATTTTCAATCTCAGAAGCAAGCACAGAAGCCATCCACCTCCAAAAGTTATCTTGATGCAACAAGGAGAAATGAACAACAAAAGCATGATGCATATCACCATCAGGGACAAGTTGCTTCAAGAATGATCAAATATTATCAGGAGCAATCTACTTCAAGGATGAACAGAAGTCTCAACCAACCACAGGTAAATCGTTCTCAATTTAGCTCAAGAATGGATGGAAACTACAATCATATGATTGATAGATTTGATAGTTGCAGGAATTTCTTCAATGGCCAATGTTTCTCTTGTCATAACTTTGGTCATAAAGCTACTCAATGTGTTGCCTACAAGACCATCATGACTAGGGAAGCTCAAAAACAAAGGGGTATGACAGGAATCATGAAAAGAACCTACAATAACTTCTCTACTCTTGAAAATGAAATAGAATGCACTATCTATAACAATTTCGGTCATGAAGATTCTGAATGCAGAAGCAAGTTTCAGCAAACAATTCAGAAGGAGCAGGCTTCATTGAGTTCTAAAACATGGAGAAAGAAAGAACCACAACTAGAAAGTTGTGGAATAGCCTTATATACAGAAGAACAGGAAAATCAATGGTACATTGACAGTGGATGCTCAAAACATATGATAGGTGATAAAGGAAAACTTCAATCATATACTGCCTTAGAAAGGGAAAAGAAGGTATCATTTCGAAATGACACCCCTGCATTCATAAAAGGCAAAGGTTCTGCTCAGTTGAAAAAGAAGGTCAAAGCTGGTAATGTTATGTATGTTGATGGTTTAAAGCATAATTTATTGAGTGTTAGTCAAATGTGCGATCAAGGAACTGAGGTAATATTTAGATCAAATGGATGTATTGTTCGTGAGCTTGACACTGGAAAAACAGTGATCAAAGGCACAAGAACTCCAAACAATTTATATATATTCAAAGAAGGAGAACAACAGTGCTATCTAAGCAAGAATGATGAACACTGGCTATGGCACAGAAGATTGGGGCATCTTAGCTTCTCCCAGATAAGGAAAGAATGCAAATATCATGCAGTTCGTGATCTTCTTGACATCAGAATTCCAAAAAATACAATATTTAAATCATGTCAATTTGGTAAGCAAACAAGAACTAATTTCCCTGAGAAGGAAGGATCAGCTAATAGGCCACTTGAACTTGTCCACACCGATATATGTGGTCCAACTAGGAAGAGGTCACCTCGAGGAGAAGAATACATCATTTTGTTCATTGATGACTTTTCAAGGATGTGTTGGATAGGGCTCAAGAAGTTTAAAGATGAAGCTTTCGAAAAATTTAAGTCATTCAAAGCTTTGGTTGAAAACAAATTATATCGCAGAATCAAATGTCTCAGATCTGATCGAGGAGGAGAATTTACCTCAGATGAATTTTTTGATTTTTCTGAAGAACAAGGAATCAGAAGGGAATTTTCTGCTACAAGTACTCCTCAGCAAAATGGAGTAGTGGAGAGGATGAACGGAATGGTTCAACAAATGGCTTGTGCTATGCTTGATGAGTCTGGAACTCCTACAACCTTCTCGGGTGAAGCTAGATTTGCCGCTATTACTATTCTCAACAAGACAAACGTCCGGGTAAACAGCACTCAGACTCCTCATGAACTCTGGTATGGTAAGACTCCCACGGTAAAATACTTCAAATTTTTTGGAAGCAAATGCTACATTAAAAGGACTGATGAAAATCTTGGCAAGTTTGAACCTAGAGCAGATGAAGGCATTTTACTTGGCTATTCTCCCCATAGAAAAGCTTACAAATGTTACAACAAAAGACTTGGCAAAATTGTTGAAAGCATTGATGTAGTGGTTGATGAAGAAGGAAACACTGCTAGGAAGGTAAGATCTGAAATTTTTGAAGATAACAATGTAAACTTAGAAAAGGGAACTATGAACTCAAAACGGGAACTCTAGCCAAACAACCCCCAAAAAACATCAAAAACAGTGCTCAAAACGAAAAGTGTGTGTACTGGAACGATGTTTTTATTTTTTAGGCGTCAATTTTGAACATGTTTTAAAATTGGCAGTGAGTACAAAATTTACTATGAAATTTTCATGCAAAATATAGCTTCAAAATGAAAGTGATGCCACTGGAACAATGATTTTTTTTTTAGGGTCAATTTTCAAAATAAAAAAAAAATGCTAATAAAACCAAATTTTTATGTGTCAAACAAAGTTGTTTATGCGGGAAAAAACACGCTAATGTTTTTGGTAGAATATCATTTTTCTTTCCTAAGTATAAATTTAACATGTTTTCAACCATAACATGCTAGATACAAAAAAAATTGAAATTTTTTCAACTATAAAATTAAAAAACCATGACATTATGAACAAATTACATCACTAAATGCATTCAAAAGTCATTATTTGTATATTGAATAAAACATATTTTATATCTCTAATTTAATATTGCATTGTAGATATTTTAAACAATGAAATTTATCATAATTAAGACATATAATCCAACAACATAAAAATTCCTCATAACTTCTCATTTAACACCATATGGAAAACATTAATTTTATTTGAAGATACGATGCATACATCAGTTATATAAATTGTCTTAAACAATTATTCAAAATTAATCATGTTTTCTGGCACACCATCAGAATTCACATCTTCAGATGTGTGACTAGATGCTGACGAAGATGTTCCATATTCTTCTCTTTCATCAACTAGTGCCCCATCTGAGTCCACATGCATGCCCAACATTTCATGTTTCAAAATTCTTCTAGATCTACGACTGGTTTCAGGTGACTCCCATGTCAACACTGCTCCTTCTGGTAACAACCTTTTCAGAATCTCTATCGTCTTGAAGCGAAGAGTTCCTCTCTTTGTTAAATTGAAGTCATAAACAAGTATGTATACATCCTCCAATTTTAATATGTCTGTGTGGTGGCGATTTACATTTGTACCCTTTCTTTTTCTCTTTCTGCCATTTTTTTTGTCAACTACCATCTCTGGCTTATACCCACCATTGAATGGGTGTGTATTTGTGGCATACCAATGTACTTCAACACTTGTAACATCCTCATTTTCTGTAAAGACCTTTATAACTTTAGTAACCCAAAATGGATAGCCATTGGGATCTCCATCTGCTAGCACTGCAATCTTGCAACCCTCCTTAATATCTTGTACTGAACCCCTATAAAGTTCTTCCATGAGTTCACGTTGTGCACGAGATCTTCTGGAACCAATATACATCTCTCTTTATGCTGCCTGTCAAGAATTAATAATACCTTGAGATTGTTGTTGTTCAACAATGTTTACTTCCTCATGTTCATTCGACACATTTTGTGGCCAAATAAATGGATTTTTCAAAGGTATATCTTCATTTATTGTTGTCGAAATGATATCACTTTGATCATTGAAAAACGACTCCCACCAAACTGAATCAGCAATGTCAAAGTACTCATATGTATATCTAATACATTTCTTAATTTCTTCCAGGTAATCAGAATAATTTATAGCCTTGTTCTGTCTATGTGCATTCTGAACTTCACCAACTGATTGTAATAACAATATTTTTGATGCAAATATTGGATGATCTGGAATGAACTTCAAAAATTGCAATCCTGTTGACGGTGCCCATTATGTAGTAGTTGAATACTTCTTGCCCCATATTAGTGTTTTCCCATCAATTTTTTTTATACGAAATTGATGTTGGAAGCTAATGTCATTAAGTTGTTCAATGCATTTCCCCTCACCATATTATCCTAGAATAAACATTCGCATGTCAATAGTTTCTTCCAACACATCAAAAGTAGGCTTTGGCATGTATGATTTCTTAATACATTTAATTAGTGATGGCAAGCTCCCAACTTCCTTCCTCCTCAATGTCACTGAAAAACGACTGAACATCTGATCAATATGGTCATGAGTGTACCCAACAAGAAGGAAATGAACCTTTACCTTTTGAAAAATTCCCACTTCAACAAACATGTTTAGATATCCAAAAACAACCTGATTTTTGTTTTCACGGCAAGTGTTGTCCAATTGTAGATACGCAACTTTAGGAAGATTACCAGACCAATGAGAAATCACATCATGAATTATGGTTATGGTCATATTTTCATCATTATGAATATTTGGAGCTATGAAGTACACTCTTGGCAACATTTTCCCATTGAAGACCATACAACCGACCAAGTGAATTTGAATAAAGTTTTCCTCCTGTAAATTTTTGGGTCTGCGAACAAAATGTGGTGAAAGTGTTTTCTTCTGGTCCATACCATCAATTATCAAACCCAAATATTTATTCGGATTATCATAACACTTCTTTCGATGCTTGTACAACTTCTTCCTTTCGTTTGTTTGTTGTTCGCGATGCTCCTAAAGTTGTTTGACAATTAAATCTACACAACATAAAAGAGATTCATTAAGAAATATGTTTTCATAGTTGATGACTATACAATTTTAAAAGTTAAAGTTATGAACGCTTACCTCTTTCTAAGCCTTCACATTTGTCCCTTTTTGATTTAAGAGAAGCACATGTACTGCAAATCCCCATCCTTGTCTTCTTAGGAATACGGACATTGTTGAATTTTTTCTTCCATGCCTTCACAAAATATTGATATGTAATAAATTGGCCATGTCCCTGAGCACCTTCTGCATATTCTTTGTATAAGTTGTAGAGTTATCGTCTTGAAAAATTATCTGGAATATGTATTGTCTCTCTATTTGGCATACACTCTCCATGCTTTGAAAAAAATCTTTCATCCATGACATCGCAGTATTTGATAATGGACCAAATTGTCTTTTATGACGTACTTCTGAATAAAATGTGGGATCCTTTTCCAAATTTTCTTGAATTCTCGAGAGACGAAAATTCCCAATAGAATGAAACATTTTGAAACCTTTTCTACAAATAAAAAATGTCCCAATATGATAATCATAACCTGACAATGTAGATTGCATGCACCCAACTAAATATGAATTTTGCATGCTTTTATTCATTGACAAATATCTCTTCCTGCTTTTTAATGCAAATTTGAAATCCATATGTTTCATGCAATCTTTTTGGCAAAATTCACTTGAAATGAGAGCACTGATCGAACTTCTTCTCGTCAGATATTCTGCTCTACCCCTTGCATAACTAGAACAACTTGCATTGATACGAAAAGGTCTGCTCCTACTCCTTGATACAATATTTCTGGGCAACATCTCCATCATTTGATCATCATTTGTATAAGGCTTTTCATCATCATTAAGAGGAATGTTATCCACACTATGATCAGCTCTGCTTTTCAAATATTGACTTGGAGGATATTCTTCATCTTCTGCTTCTTCAGTGCTACTGTCGTGGTCCTTAGAATTCGGATTGAATGGAAAATCTGACTCGATGTTTAATGGATATTCTTCCTCATATGCATTGCCAGTGCTACTCTCATAGTCCATAGAATTAGGACTATGTTGAAAATGTCACTGTTTACTTATTGAAGATGCTACGTCCTGTCCTTTGTCACTGCTACCTTTATACTCATTAGAATTAGGACTAAGTGCATCATCCTGTCCTTCATCACTGCTGCTCTCATAGTCCTTAGAATTAGGACTAAGAGGACACAGTGACACTCCATTCTTTTGAAATTCATCATCACGCTCTTCATAACTATTTCTCTCATAGTCTGCAAAATTAGGACTAAGTGGACACTGTGGTACTCCAATATTTTGAAATTCATCATCCGACTCTTCATCACTTCTGATCTCATAGTCCTTAGAATTTGGACTAACTGGACACTATGACACTCCATACTTTTGAAAATCAACATCATGCTTTTCATCACTACTGCTCTCATAGTCCTTAGAATTAGGACTAGGTGGACACTTTGACAGTCCATACTTTGGAAATCAACATCATGCTTTTCATCACTGCTGCTCTCATAGTCTTTAGAATGAGGACTAAGTGGACACCGTGACACTCCATTCTTTCAAAATTTTCCATCATGCGCTTCAAAACTGTTGCTCTCATAGTCCACAAAATTAGGACTAAGTGGACACTGTGACACTCCATTCTTTTGAACTTCACCATCATGCTCTTCAAAACTACTGCTCTCATAGTCCTTAGAATTAGGACTAAGTGGACACTGTGACACTCCCTTCTTTTGAACTTCACCATTATGCTCTTCAAAACTGCTGCTCTCATAGTCCTCGGAATTAGGACTAAGTCGACACCGTGACACTCCATTCTTTTGAACTTCACCATCATGCTCTTCAAAACTGCTACTCTCATAGTCCTCAAAATTAAGATTAAGTGGACACCGTGACCCTCCATTCTTTTGAACTTCACCGTCATGCTCTTCAAAACTGTTGCTCTCATAGTCCTCAAAATTAGGACTAAGTGGACATCGTGGCACTCTGTTCTTTTGAACTTCACCATCATGCGCTTCATCACTGCGGCTTTCATATTCCTTAGAAGTAGGACTAAGTGGAATCTGTAACTCTTTTTTTATTTGAAATTCTCCATCCCATCATTCATCAGTGTTGCTCTCATAGTCCTTAGAATCAGGACTAAGTGGAAGAATTGACTTTCTATTCATAGTGGAAGAACTCCTGCTGTATTCATCAATATGAATAGAGTTGTTACACGATGAAGAAGTTGATGGTGTATAAAACAAAACTTCACTATCAGAAAAATCCATCCCTTTCAAATAGAAGATGTTGAATGATACAAATGGAGAGTCTCCTAAAGATATTATATAGCTTAAAGAATGAAATTTTCCCTCCAAAAATTTTCCCTCCAAAAAATGTTGCGAAAATATTTCCCTCAAAAAAGTTTCGCAAAAATATTTCCCTCCAAAAAGTTTCGCGAAAATATTTCCCTCCAAAAACCCTGTTAAATTTATTTACCTTCATTACTTTGTTCTAAAATTTATTGAAAAATGTAAACTAATTTTTTTTATGAAATCATAATTAAAATTGTACACTACAACTTCTACATTAATTATTATAAAAGTTAAACCATATAATATTCGCTTTCCAATACTACAATATTCACTTTATAATATTTTAAAACAAATTATCCCACATTCAACCCGTTGTAAAACAAATCTATAATATTCACTTTATAATATTGTAAAACAAATTATCCCATATTAACCGTACATTAAAACATCTCCGTAACTTCACTTATATATTAAAATTTCATTATCACTATTACTCACATGACATCCAGGCTTTCTGAAAATCGTTGAAAGACTCGTGAATTTGTGGAGAAGCTAAATCACTATCAACAACAATCGCTATCAACAACATATTCAACAAAGAATTCTCACAATTAAAAGGTAAGTTAAATTTTTTCCTTGAAAACTTTTATATTAAATTAGCTTAATGATTTTTTTTTTTTAATTAATAACTTTCCTAAGCCAAAATAACAATTACATCCATCGTGAGCATGGTGGGTCAGGTCAACCTCATTTTCTTAATACCTGTGGGTGCACCCCACACCCGTCACCCGCCCACCGGCCCGGCCCCTCCGGGAGCCATACTAGCCCCCTCCTCTCACTCACCTGCCCGGCCCCT
>APFE030543425.1:204831-220758 GCA_000404065.3 Pinus taeda
AGTTATGTGCTTCTTGTTGATCCACTTCAAGTTCCCAACAAAGAAGCATTTGATAAGTCAAAATTTTTTGAATACAATTATTATGTGCTTGGGGGGAACCATTCTGTAGAAGCTCAAATAAAATTGATGGAGGAATATCCTAATAACCCACATTTTGAAACAATGAAATGTATCATTTACACTGGTTTATCTGATACAGAAGCAAAGTTAGTGGCATGGGATCATAATTTAGATAATGAATATAGGATGTCTATGACTTTCATCCAAAGGATTAGATTTATTCATAGTGAATTTGAAGAAAAATGTGGTGGGGATAGAACAAAAGTTACTGAAAATTTACGAAAGGAATGTTGTATGGAAATAGGATATCAAATTGAAGAGAAAACCAATTCAAAAGGTGGAAAAAGCAACAAACATAGTGATTTATTCAAAGGTGTTAATAGCATTTTCCAATTGGCATTTAGAACTGGAGATGTTTGGAGGTTGATTGATGAGATTTTTAGCATGTGGGAAGACATTTCCATTAAAAACCAGAAGGTCAAAATGTCTAAGCCATTCATATGTGGCAACAGTAAATTAGCTCTTGAATTGAAGCATCTTCCAGAAGATATGGCTATCACACCTTGGAGGGCGATGCAAGAAGTGAAAGATGAAAAAATTGTCAAAACAATATTATCTCGTGTGAGGTCAGGGGAATTATTATTGGAGGAAATGTCTGAAGAATTTAAAAAGTAAGTTTGTTGAAATATTTTTATTTATTTCTACATTATAATTATATTTTAAATAAAACATGTTGTTCTTGGTAGTATTTGTTATGCATATCATTATATTAACTTTTTGTTACTTTATCTATGCATTCACAAAGTTTACATGAAAATTCAAGAACAAATGGTTAGATTGTTGAATGACGATTGTTGGGATGATGTCATATGCAACTATCCAGATTCCAGTTCTACATCAACATTAAAAGATTTTTATCTTACATTTAAAAATGTGTCTTGATTTATACATTCATTTTTATTCACGTGTGTACTATTTTTAATTTATAATTTACACATATATTTTTTTATTTTATAAAAGATGCGGAAGGATGATAATGGAGTGCCAGATAGTTTCAAAACCTTTATTGAAAAAATAAAGATCGAAAGACTGAGGAAGCAACGTATTAATGATATTCAACTTGATCCAACTCTTAATCATTTCATTTGGAATGGGCTAGACACTATTCAATATCAAGTAATACAAGGCGACTATGAAGACATTGCTAAACTCATACCTAAAAAGGGTTTATGCCCTAGTCATTGCAGATATTCCCCATGGTTTCAATATTCCAAACATTGACTATGATAGTGACCCTTATACTTATCAAGCTTTTAGTAAAGTGGTTGCAAGATTTGTAGAAGTCACGTCATCACCATTATGGAGATTTGTGACATTTCATTCAGACACACAATTGGCAATGATATTGTCAAGCTTCAAGGGGAAAAAAATTCAAGGATTCAGCTTACATGGTAAGACGTTTAAAATATATATTTGATTAATGTTGAAAAAATTATTTATGTACAAGTTAATTGAACTTTTACTATTTCATGTTACAGGTAAAAGTCAAATCTTCTTTACAATGAAGATCAACAATTTATAAATGATTGTGAGTTCATTCATATTGATAGTTGGGCAAAAGATGATTTCCATATGTCTATGATTTTTAATCAGGTAGACAGAAAGAGTCATAGCCAAATACTGACTTATGATGTTGTTGCGAGAAAAATAACATATGGAGACAAAGAAGCAAAAGGAGAGATAGTTAACATTTATCAAAAACCACAATTATTCATTAACTATCTTATAGACATTTGTTCAAATGAAGGAGATTGGGTTTTGGACTTATTTTCTGTCTCACGTAAGTTTTATTATATAGAATTGAATTTCAATATGTTCTTTTTTTAATTAATATATCATTGTACTAATTTAGTTCATTATTTCTTTTGTGCTTGATAATTAGGTACAACACTAGAATGTTGCCTTCAAAAAGGAAGAAATTGCATTGCAATTGAAAAAGATCCAGTACAGTGCAATTTCATTCAGCAAAGAATTAATGCTCTTCAATTTCTTCCAAATGCAATGGAAGAAATTGGGTTGAAGAAAGGGGACTTTAGTGAATCACGTGTGGCAAAAAAGGCAAAGGAACCCCAACCACCATTACATGGAATGTTTGGAAAGACATACATTGGGAGTTTTGTAGACATCAAAGACCCATTAGAAGAGGAAAATGAGCAAAATGAAATAGAAAATATTGTGGAAGAAGACAATGATGAAACTCTAGAGGACGAAGATTTTGGATTATGTGACATTGTTGATTAAATTGAAGTTATGCTTGTGATTCAAGCTTTGCAACGTTTTGACTTTGACATTTTACGAGAAGAATAAACACTCAATTAGGGTTGTTATACATTCAATATTGGTAATATATGGTTTTTGCATTGATTTTTAAGTTAATCAATATTATTTGAAAAAAAAAAGTGTTTTTTATTATTTTTTTGACATGAAATTCATAGAAAAAGCTATTATTTAACCATTTTTAGTTAAAATTATCGTATAAAAATTGTGATTTTGACATGTCAATTATGGCAAAAAATTTATCAAAACGTGTAGTTTTTTAGTTTATATTTATTTTTAAAAATGGTTTTTTATGTCCATTGTTTAAAAAAATATTGTTTTAGAAACAATTATTTCATGTGGATTGAAAAATTAATTAAGGATGTATAAATATGTAGAATATCGAAAAGTCTAAATATCGACCTTCCAATTTTAAAATGCAAAACAATAAAAACCTCACGAAAAAAAAAATTTAAAATAAACGTAAAGAAAATGACCACTTCAAAAATGATCAAATTTACTAAATAATTATTTACATTTTATACATTAAAAAATTTAAAGCCAAAAAACAGGGCTTTTAAAAAAGGAGTGTGATGCAGAATACTCACTTTTTTAAATCAGCATGAAAATCGCTACCATTCTAAAACGTGATGTACATAAAAAAATTAAAGTGCCAAAAACTATGCTCTAAAAAAAACATGTGTGTTCTGCATCACCCCTTTTCAAAATTAGGTCAATTTTTTGCTATCTCTACGAAACGGGTAACAGTATCAGTTCTCATTTCAAAGTTTACATTGTTAGATGGCGAAGACTATCCGTCAACATCAAATCAGATTCATGACAAAGAAGAAATACATGAGGCACCAGAAGAACAAATAAGGATAGAAGAGAAGAATCCATCCAGATATGTTCAGAAGAATCATCTGAAATCCCAAATTCTGGGGCAGAAAGAGGGAGGTGTACAAACAAGGAGAACCATTTCAGAAGCTTCAAGCTATCTAGCATTGCTCTCCTCCACTAAACCATAGAATGTAAAAGAGGCATGCAAAGATGAGTGTTGGGTCAAAGCCATGGAGGAGGAACTTGAGCAGATTAAGAAGAATAACACTTGCGAGTTGGTTCCTAGACCACAAGATAAAAATGTCATAGGGACAAAATGGATTTTCAAAAATAAGCTAAATGAAAATGGAGAAGTTGTTAGAAACAAGGCAAGACTTGTTTGTAAAGGGTATGTGCAACAGGAAGGCATAGACTTTGAAGAAATTTTTTCTCCAGTTTCCAGACTCGAGGCTATAAAAATGTTCCTTGCTCTCTCTAGCTTTCAAAAGTTCAAAGTATTTCAGAGGGACATAAAATCTGCCTTTCTGAATGGAGACTTAAATGAAGAAGTATATATTGAACAACCTGATGGGTTCATCCTTGGAAATGATCCAAAACTTGTATGTAGACTTAAGAAGGCATCCTATGATCTAAAACAGGCTCCAAGGGAGTGGTACTATCATCTGGACAAATATCTTCATCAACAAGGCTTCTCAAAAGGCTCAGCAGATAACAATCTATATATAAAAATTGATAATGATAAATTGCTAATACTTGTTGTATACGTGGATGATATCATTTTTGGGAGCAATGAAGAAGCCATGAGTCAAAACTTTGCTTTGGTGATGCAAAAAGAATTTGAAATTCCTTTTCTTGGTGAGTTGACATACTTCCTTGGTTTACAAATCCAACAAAATAAAGATGGTATCTTTTTATCACAAACCAAGTACCTAAAGCAGATCTTGAAGAAATATGGCATGGAAGACTCGAAACGAGTATTTACCCCTATGGTAAGAGGATGCAGCCTCAGTGCTAATGATGAATCAGCAGCAGTACATTAAGCAACCTATAGATCCATGATTGGCAGTCTACTCTATTTGACAGGAACTCAACCAGACATCATGCATGCAATGGGAATAGTTGGAAGATTTCAGGCTAATCCAAAGGAAGCACACCTTCAGGTAGTTAAGAGGATCTTCAAATATCTTGAAGGAACACAAAGCTATGGCTTATGGTATCCTAGAGATGCAGATCTCACACTTCATGCATATACAGATGCAGATTTGGTAGGAAGCGTGGATGACAGAAAAAGCACTAGTGGTGGTGCATTCTTTATGGGATCCAGACTAGTATCTTGGTTTAGCAAGAAACAAAGTTCAATTTCTTTATCTACAGCTGAAGCAAAATATGTGGCTGCTGCATCTTGCTGCACACAACTTCTTTGGATGATGCAAACTTTGTAAGACTTTCAAATCACCTGTACTCCACGTATATCCATCTTCTGTGATAATAAAAGTGCAATCAGTATTTCAAAAAATCCTTTCATGCATTCAATGACTAAGCACATACCTATCAAGTATCACTTTCTAAGGGAACAAGTGCTTGAAAAAAAGGTTAAATTGGAATATGTTCCCTCCAAGGAACAAGTTTCTGATATACTCACCAAACCATTGACCAGGGAGAAATTTGAACACCTCAGACCGAAGTTGGGGGTCGTTTATGCATCATCTTGCTGTTGAATCTTGTCTGTGGTTGTACGCAGGTGGATACGCTTACATATGCCAGTTTATGAGGGTATAGTCGCGTGGGTCTGACAGCGACCATCTGGCACAGGTTCAGGGGGAGCATACATTCTTCTAATAATGCATTGTTGGAATTATCTTAGAAGTCCTTGGTTCGATATCACAGTTTTTTTTGGTTGCTAGAGGTTGATTAACAGATATTGCTAATGATAGTTGTTGATAGCTATCATAGTCTTACTGTAGATATTTTTGTCTCTATGTCATGTATTTCTGTTCATATCATGGTCATGTAACGACCTGTTTTGGTTTCCCCACTATGCCTGGGGTGAATGATGTATGTTCTTGCTTTATTCCCACTTGGATGGGAGATGGATGTATGTATGAGTCTTTGATGATAGCATGGTCTCTTACGTGTATGGAGTCATGTTCTTTCTTGTAGAACATCTATTTGTAGACATTTCTTACAGTTAGCAGAGCAGGAGATTGGCATATACAGCAGGTACTCAGGGGGAGTATGGTTAGCAAAATGGTCCGCCCTTTGCCCTTGATGTCAAAGGGGGAGAGTAATTGGGTTTTTTTGCCATCAAGTCTAAAGGGGGAGATTGTTAGCATTATGATGTATGTGTTGTAATGGATGGCAACCCACTCATAGAAGAATAATTCTCTTATACACAACGAGATGAATCTATAGAAGAAATATTAGATGTGGCACAATACATGGGATGCAGGACAAAGGAATCAAATGAAAAATTACAGTGCAGCAGTGTTATTTTCGGGTTCCGCAGGTGCACCGTCCAAAAGGTGCGGCCACTAGCAGGTTGCGCAGGTCTGCAGTTCAAAAGATGTAGATATGTTCAAATGCATTCGAAACAAAAAGTGCGAACCCAAAGTTCATGAACTTTCATGGAGAGAAAAGTGCACGCACGCGGGAAATCTTACGGGTGATCCATGGTATTTAGTCTGACATTTCTGAACCTATGGTTTGGTCTGTGGTTTTTGCATCTAAAGTATTGAACCCCGGTTTTGGATCCCTAGTATTGGATCTCTATGGTTTTTGTCCATGGTTTGAAAAAGGCCTAGACTATAAAAAGGGAAGGAGATCATTTGGCCCTTGGACTGGTGAAGGTTGAATATCTTAAGAGCAAGATCTGAAATTTTTGTGATCGGGTTGTGAGTGATAGCTAGATCTAAATCAAGGAGAAATTTGAGAATTATAAGGCAGATCTACTGATGGGTCGAGATCTCTTTGGCGCATGATCAGATCTGTGAATTTGATAGTCTGGGGTATAATTGAGGACTGATAAAGTGTCTATATCCGGAGGTCTGTAGGTGAGATACGACGCAGGTGTGGAGGTGCGCAGTGAAGTAAACAGAGCAGGTGCGGAGGTGCGTAGTCTAGTAGACACAACAGGTGCGGAAGTGCACAATTCATTAGACAGCGTAGGTGCGGAGGTGCGCAGTCAAGTAAACAGCACAGGTGCAGAGGTACGCAGAACATAATACTGAGAAGTGTGGAGCTATGCAGAAAAGAATACTGAGAAGTGCGGATCTGCACAGAACAAAAGACAAAGCAGGTGCGAAGTTGCGCAGGCTTGACACAACAAAATTGTGGATATTCACAGTTTTCTATTGGTGAAGTTGCGGACTTTTCTTGAAATATATTTTGGCTACCTTTTGTATATTTTTGCAGAGTTCTGGGTTTAGAATCGATGTCTGATTACTGGTATTGTTTTTCTGGTTACTGCATTCTGAGAAGCTATTGGTTGATTCATTAGTGGTTTGTGGAAAGGAGATTGGTTGATTCACATGTACTTTATGAGTATTTAATGTTCAAGGATGCAGTATGAAAATTTATGAAACGTGGTCCCTAGAAGAAAAGAGAAGGTTGTAGCCTTCTGCAGGTTGAAGCCTGCATACTGGTAAAGTACTGCACCAATACAAAATCATTGTAAAAAGAAGTTTCTAATTGAAATAAGATAGAGAAATATTGCAGCAGGTGGTTTTCACCCACATTGGGTTTCCACCTTATATTTTGTGTTCTATGGTGTGACTGTTGCTCTATTTTTGTTCTTGTTATATGATTGTGACACACAGATTAATATATTATAAGTTTCATCCGGAAATACTTGTATAAATTGAAAACAATTTGATAATACTAATTCACCCCCCCCCCCCTCTCAGTTTTATTTCCAACAGAGTGTCTGGATGGTAGACCATTTTGCTGTTACATAAAAAGTCTCCTCATAATTGACCCCTTCCTTCTATGTAAAACATTTTGCCACAACTCTAGCTTTGTCCATTTCAAGTGAGCCATCAGCTTTATACTTGTTCTTGTAGACCCAATTGCAGCCAATTCAGTTGGCTCCCAATGGAGGATCAACCAACTTCCAATAACCATTCTTTATCAAGGCATCATACTCCTTTTGTATTGCTTCTTTCCATTGATCATGAGAATCATCTTTTTTGAAGGATGATGGTTCAAATTTTATAGACAAATTTTGTTAACAATCATAAGAAACATCCATATCAATAGGTAAATCAGAATCATCTACATCACCTCCATTTTTCCTAGTTGAATTTCGTGTTCATATCTTTCCAACCTCATCAGGATGAACACTTTCAAGTATCTTTGTCAGCCATTTAGGAGGACCTTTCTGAGATGGCCCAGGATGCTCAGTTGATGGAGTTGGGGCTGACTCAAGATTTAGTCTCCCAATTCTATCAACCAAATCACTTAAAGTATCATCAATGGATAAAGCTTCATGTGGGGGAGAGAGTTCTTCAGAAGAAGGTTCCATAGATTGATCTAGTATAGGAATTCCCCTTCAACATGTGACTTTGATTATCAAATTCTTGAAATGACTTTGCGTGTCTGAATCTATACAAGAGATTAAGTTGTCGCTCAACAATAGTGTCATCTTTGGAAGATTCAAGAAAGATCACATATCTAGATACAAAAAACATCTTACTAACTTCATGATAGTGACAATATGCTTTAGAGTTATTTGAATACCCTAAGAAGATACACTTCTGACTCCTTGCACCAAGTTTGTTTCTTTGTTCCTTTGGTGCCAAGGCATATAGGTGGAATCAAAGGTCCAAAGATGTTTTACTGATGGAATGTGCCCATACAACATTTCACAAGGAGTCTTGCTTCTAATAGCATTAGATGGACATCTATTGTTAACATACACAACACATAAAATTGCATCAACCTAAAACATCAATTTTACATTCCTGAAAAACATCATGGAACGTAAAATATTTAAAAATTTCCAACCCATTCTTTCAGCTACTCCATTCTATTTGGGATTATAAGGAACAATTGTTTGATGTTTGATCCCACGCTGGCAAAGATAGTTTTCAAATTCATTTGAAGTGTATTATTTTCCATTACCAATGCAAATAGAACCAATATGAGATTGTGCATCATTTTCAATCCATGCATGAAAGTTCTTCAATGTTTGGAAAGAATCATATTTGTTCTTCAATAAATAAACCCAACACATTCTATTGTGGTCATCAATAAATTCCATCATATATTTATTTCCATTTGCCGAAGGAACAAGCATTGAGCCACATAAGTCTGAATCAATGAGTTCATGTTTTCTATGTGCTCTGGAATTTGAATCAGGAAAATATTTTTTGTTGTTCTTTCCTAGAATACAAGAATCACATTGCTTAAGTTTCCTAGGAATTGTAGGCAAACCAATAACATCACTTTTATTCAACATATGAAGGTTGTCGTAATTCAAATGTCCAAATCTAGGATTCCATAAAAAACTTGATGGAAATGTACTTTCATCATAATGAGAAATGTATGATAATTTTTTTGCACGAGTAGAGGTACCTTGCAGCTTCAGAAGTATTTCTTATTCTATCCATGTCATGACAAGTGAGTGATCTGATGCTTTTCTAACCTCAACCTTTACATAAAACATATGAATGGAGTGTCCTTGCTCGCGGATGTGGACCAAGGAAAACATGTTTCTCCTCAGGTTTGCTATATATAAATATCATGCAGAAGAAAGTTTGGAAGACTAAGCAATTTGAGCTTGATGGTTTGAAACCCTGATGGCTTGAGTTTTGATTTATATGAAAAGTATACTACTCCATCAAAGTTATCAGTAAATTATTCAAAAAAGTCACTTCTAAAAGTCATGTGTCAAGTTTCCCCTCAATCAAGCAACCAATCATTTTCCCAAGAAGCAAGTGAAGAATTAAACAAGTCTTCAATTACCCCCAAATTACAATATGCCACAACATAGCGACCAGATTCAGGTGCTTTACCTTTCTCTTTGTCATGAGTTTTACCTTTGGATTCATTTCTTTCCTGCTCAATTCTATCCCAAGGAGATTTACATGTGGATGCCTCATGTCCATCTCTATTACAACATACGCAATGAAGATTGTAATTTTCCCCTTGGAAATATCTATCCCCCCACCCCTAAAATTTCTTCTTCCTCTTCCTCTTCAACCACCTCTTCCTTTAGAAGAATATTGAAGATTATTCTTCTCTCTGTGTCCAAGATACACAACTTCTTCACAAGACTTAGGAGTTGTCTTCTTCCCTACAAAAGCCTTCTCTCTCTAAACAAACTTCTTCTCAAGGGAGTCAAAGGTAATCTCCTTGAGGTTTCCACTTGCTTGCAATGATGAAATATAATTTGAATAAGTAGGATATAGCGCCTTGCCATAAGTTATAAGAGGAACATCTATTTTAACACCAATGGTTTTGATATCATGCATAATACATCTTACTTTTTATGCTGAAGCAAGAGGATCATCTAGTTTCAACTCAAGGCTGAACAATTTAATCATCAATTGGACAACTTCAAGTTTAGAGTGTGAGTCATAGAGCTCCAACTTTTGTAAGGCTTCAAAAGCATTTGAAAATGGTGAAATATGGCAACTCATCTCTTCATTTACATATGATGAAATCAAGGCATAAGCCTTGTTGTCTTATTTTCCCAAATGGTGATCTCCTTATCTAAGCTGAGCTTTGGAGGTTCATCATCTCCTTCTGCTACACAAATTCTTTTCCAAAGCTCATTAAAAATGAGAGTGTATTTAATCTTCCATGACAATTCTAGATAGTTCTATTTTCTAGAGAGAACTACTCCAACAATTGATATCATTGAATGCATATTAAATATTGTGTACTATATAAAAAATGTAATTTGCTACAAATATATAAAAAATTTCACTCCTAGTGGTAAAAAAATGTAGTTCTAGTGTAAAATTGAAAAAAAAAAGTGACTTTGATATATAGGACAAAGGTAATAATTTAGGAAGTTGTTACTTGGCGAAGGTGGTATATGGGGAAAATCTATATAGGTAGGGTGTATATGGATAGAGGGAACATTATATATGAATAGAGGTAGTGCTATATATGGACAGAGGCAACGTGGTGTTATATATTAAAACAACATGGTTAGAGGATGTTGGTTTACCAACGTATGGACAAAGGCTAGCATATGGAGGGATGTAGGAGGGGTCACATATGGCAGTGGAAGCATAACTAGAGTATGGCAACCAAAGGTATTACAAAATGTTTGGAGTTTGTGTATAGGTCATCAACTCTCGAGTTGGTGGTGAAAGGGACCGAGACAAGTAGCGCAATCAGGGTGCCGGCGTATCAGAGTTTGCAGCAGGTTGGACTATGCATGGGAGGAGATGAAGATAAATTCGAAGTGTGTTATTCGACGGGGGATGGTTATACCACAGTGGAGGCATTGCGCCATTGGGAGAGGGACCTGTGGAGGTGAGAAGCATTATGCTAGGAGATATTGGTAGACTTTGATACAAAACACACAGTAAACCAGTGGAGAGACAATGTAAAAATAATGTGGAAGTACACTAGATTATAAAGCATGTAGAGGATAGAGATCATAGGAATGAAGAATATGTCAAACTACAAAAATTGAAAAAGGGAGTTACAAGGGTACAAAAGATAAAAATGGAGTTGGCTCTGATACCATGTTAGGTCATGAGGTAACTCCACAATGCGAAATGTGATTTTTCATTAATATTGATCATGGATATATACATGGAGGGAGAGGCTCTTGGGCTTCACCTCCCAGTGTCTCTTCCTATTACTATTCTCCTTATTTAGACTATTTTTCATATATTCACCCAATCCAAATGATTAGTTGTCAACAATGAAGTTAAGACGTATATGAATAAACACTATCATGCTAAGATGTGTGTGTGGTTAGCTTCATGAACCTACAATATTGTCATGTTATCAGCATCAAGAAGTGTTCTATGGAAATTGCAGATCTACCTCTTACTAGTAACTAGAAATTCTAAATTACCATTGGCTAGTGGCAAGTACATTTGACCTTTTTCTTGAGGGATTTAACAATTGCCAAAGAGTTTTCCAGGTATATTTGATGGTTGAGATCTGATTTCATCGTGTGTTTACCTGATTTGTAGCTATTAACCTTGTATAAATACATATTTCATTGAAGTTTTTTTTTGTTTAAGTTCCATGTTTTGGATTATCCTATTTACTTATATTATATATATCCTAACATTCGCAATATATAATGTGTAGCTAGCTCATTGTCATATATTGTGTGTTTTCTTCTAATCTGATTTCTTGCATATTTTTGTTGATTTATCAAAGTTGAAAGTCCTGTCATTACTAAAGCAAAATTAGAAAATTTTTGTCCTTCACACATAGTTGAGGTTTTCATAGACTTTTCCATCACACATGACTTGTTAAACAAAGAAATAAGAGAACTTAATACTCGCAATATGAAAAATGCACTTAGTATTCATGAAGCCCACATCATCATAGCACTAGTGGTTGCTAATAACGCACCCTTATTTCACACAAAATATACATGCAAACCAAACTTTTCTTGCCCCAAACTTTAACATTGAATAATAACTATTTAATTTGCAAATGTTAAACAAGAAATGTACTCAGTATTTTTGAATCTCTAATAAAATGACCCCACATTGACATAGTAGTGGGGACAGTTTATCACCCACCCTTCTCATGCCTCAAACTTTAATAAGACAAAAAACCCAATTAATTCATTAATATGTATTGTTGTGTGGAACTAAGATCTGCAAGAATATATGAAGATGTATGGAATATTGCAAGAAAAAAATTATGTTCCTTGCTATGCACACCCATTCTCCCACACAATGTTTATTCTTCACAACATTAAAAAAAAAAAAACTTCATTTAATATTTCATAATAAGTATTTAATTCACAAATGTAAAATCATAAATGCACATAATACTCAAGGACAATGAATACCAATATTCGATGTTTCCTCTTTGATATATGTTTTAAATGATTAAAGGCTTCAAACATAGTAATGCAGATAGTTAATTTTCCACCCTTATTTTGCACAAAATATACACATAAACCAAGTTTTCTATCTTCCAAACTTTAATAATCCAAAACCACTAATAAATTGATTAATATGTACAGTTCTGTGAGAGAAAGGTGCACAGAGGGGAAATTTCTATGAAGGTACAGAACATTGCAAAAATTTTTTGTTGTTCCTTGTTCAACACATGAAATTTCTTCCTCACACATATTAAAGAGACACTTCATTTCATATTGCAATACCATGGTAGTGTAGATAGTTAATCACCTACCCTTATTTCACACTCTATATGCATATAAACCAGTTTTTTCATGCCCCAAAATTTCATATTGGATGATAACTATTTAGTTGACAAATGTGAAATCATAAATGTAGTTAGTTATTAGAAACTCAAATAAAATGGTAAAACATCGATATAGTATTGGGAGATTTAAACCCACGCTAATTTTGCACTCAATATACATGTGATCCAAAATTTTCATGCCTTCAACTTTATTACTCAAAAAATGATAATTAATTGATTAATATGTATTGTTGTGTGAGACGAAGATATGCAAGAATGTATACAAATATATGGAGCATTGCGAGAAAAAATTATATTCCTTACTTCAAGCCCGTTTTCTCACACAACACTTCTTCCTCATATGCATTAAGAAATAGTACATTTAATATTCAATAATGATTATTTGATTAAAAAATGTAAGATCACAAATGCACATAGTATTTCAGAACTGTGAATACTAATATTTGGTGTTTCCACTTTGGCACAATTTTTAAATGATGAAAGATTTTGAAAATAGTAATGAGGATAGTTAATAGCTTACCCTTATTTCACACCCAATACACATGTAAAGAAAACATTAATAAGTCAAAACTCCTAATTAATTGATTAATATGCATTGTTGATTGGAGGGGGTTTCTGGAATAACTATACATAAGATAACTTTATATAAAGAAACAAAACATTTGTGAAAAAAGTTTTTGTTGCTTGCTCCACACAATCATTCTCTTTCCTCAAACGCATTAAAATTAATATTCAAGAAGAGTGAATACTGAGGTTCATTGTTTCTAGTTTTTAAAAGATTAAAGTCATCGAACATAGTTGTGAAAACCACATATCAAATCATCCAAAAAATAGCTTTTTCATAGTTCCTTTGCATCCTTGTATCAAACAAAATGATCCCATGTCAACATAGTAGTGGATAAAGTTAATCTCCCACCTTTATTTCACATCTGACGTACATGTAAGCCAATAAAATTTCATGCCCCAAACTTAAAAAATAAATTGTTAATTAATTGATTAATATGTACTGTTGAGAGGTATGTGAAATAAGTGCGCAAATGGGAACGAAATGAAAAATATTGTGAATAAAAGTTCTAGTTCTTTACTCCAAGCAACTATTTCCCTAAACAACACTTTTTTCTCATACACATTAAAAATAGACTTCATTTTATGTTGGATACTAAATTTTTGCTTAAAGTTCAAATAATTTCATATATGTGGAATAAATTTTCCTCTACATCTTAGTTCTATTGCACATACATGCTCTTCTACACATCCTTCATTCTAAACAGATTCGCAACACTATGCACCTATTAGCATGCATAACTAAATTCATAAAAAATTAAAATGAAATAAGAGGTAAAAGCACTAGCAGTTCTTAGAAATGTTCTAGAAAATTAGTCTTTTTTTGCTTTCAAAATGAATTTTGAGGAACTAAGACATTGAAAATAAAGCGCCATCCACTAGCGGAATAATCTCACATCAAGGCTAGCTCATAAGATTTCCAAATTTTTTTAAATTTACACAAAATAGAAATATTCAACATTAATATTCAACATTTTGATGAAAAATTTGATTAAAATTAAAAAACTCAACAAAATACTAAAGAGTCATTGGACTTTGACAACGAAGTGAGTACCAAAAAAGACTAATAAATATCATGAAATTAAATGGTATAGGCCCTTCGAAACTAATAATATCATAAAACTAGATGGTTTGTAACTACTCTGAAATGTCAAAACGTACCATATAAGTTTATTTAAGCTATAAATGTAGGAATTAGTCAAACTTATGGAAAAGTGGTGAACGATAAGAGATCAAATAAGACTATTATCATGTAGACCTTTAAATCCACCAATCAAAGCATTATAAAACTTGTTACGTGAATAATCAACTACAAAACATTATAAAACTTGTTACGTCAATAATCAACTACGAAAACATTCGATGGAAAATGTATCATGCCGAAATGAACATAGTTATAGCTTTTGTCTAACTCCATTAAATGTACTCATCCATGAAAAGGGATATTTTTTCTCCATGTTTGGAGGACGGAATATTCATACTGCAAGAAACATAAGTAATGTTACGAGTAGCATAAAAATTTTAAAACCCAAGATCGTATATTTAGTAGGGAATATTTGGAAGTATCAGATTAAGATTGAACTCGTATTCCTAAAAAATGAGTGTGTGAGATCATAGATGTATAATGGGTGTCCATACCATTACTAATTAACTTGGTGGGAATATCAAAGTTTTGATTCTCCATTTAAAAATGGCTTTTATTGCAGACCGGTTATAGTTATCGTTAAAGCCAAGAAAAATAAGAAAAGGAAATTCTTAGTGATGCAATTACAAACCTCGAACAACTACAAGTGCCCTCGATGGCTTCATGCATCAATCTGCACTTAGTAACTACTAGCTCGAAAGTGATTTGACATAAAATTATATATAAAATATAAATACAAAACATTCAGAAACCAACGATTCCTCTCCGTACCCAATTGCGGACCAGAGAACATCAACCTTTCAATCTCACAGAATCCGAAGAGTGGTAGCGTTCTGTTGTCAATTCCCAGCCATAAAGTAAAGATTCTTCACAACAAAGATATCAGTGACAATTGTTCAATGAATCACACAAAGATATAAATACATACTTAAGATGTGGAGAGCGTGCATATTCCCTCACAGCCATGATATCGATGACAATTGTTTTTCAATGAAAACCAAAGACCTAAAAACATTGTAACACAAAATTTTAGGAAATTAAAAAATTTACTTCAAACTCCTTTGTATTAAGGTGATAGGCTTGACTATACATTATAGAGGATGTTAGATTTTCATTATAAATATCAATTGTATTTATAATTTTAACGAAATTTTGTGATAAGATTTATTTAGTTGTTATAAAGATATGTGATCATGCTAGTTATTAAAAAAAATTATTAAGTCAAATAACTAACATTTTTATAGCCATTTAATTGTCACAATTGATTAATTGTATCACTATTCTCAAGTTACTCGTTTTTTTTAACTATTTAAATTATCTATAAAAAATAAAAAAGTAATGCGATTATATTTCCTCTATTTTATAAATAACTTGTTAACAAATCACATTATATATATTTTCTTGAATTCTACTTTACTGTGATTTATAATGAATGAAAAGTTTTTTCTGTAGAAATCACATAAGAGAAATTTTTGGCAACATGTTTCCAATCAACAAGTAGGGTTCATCATCTCGTCCTCATGATGAACCACACTTGTTGGTTCAAAAAATGTCGTAAAAAAAATCCCCAATGTCATTTCTACCAAAAAAATCTTTCTTAATACTATTATATTTTTTTATGTGAA
>APFE030543425.1:221549-244504 GCA_000404065.3 Pinus taeda
AATATGATTTACTATGCTTCATTTTTATATTGAGACAATCTTTGTCACAAAGCGACGTTGGATCATGGTTCAATATGATTGATTTTCATATAGAGACAATAATTTGTCACATTCCGATGTTGGACCAAGGTGGATTTTGATAGTGAGAGATCTTTGCCACAATGTGGTGTTGGACCATGGTTGACCACAAATATAAACCTAAGGAATTTATATTAAACCCAAAGATTTATATTATAAACCTTATGAAAAATATTCAATGCTAGGAACATGAACCCTTAGATTAATAAACCCAGTGGATTAATACTAAAAACCTAAGGGATTATAAACCTAAGGGAGTAATATTAAACCCAAGGGATGAATATTATAAACCCGACGTACAATAATTGTGAGATAGATACTATAAACCCTAAAATAAACATGGTCGACCATGTTTTACTATGGTTGATTTTCATATTGAGACAATCGTTGTCTCAATGTGACATTTGACCATGATTGAGTTTCATATTAAGAAAATCTTTGTCACAATGTAACACTGGACCATGGTTGATTGTCGTATTAAGATAATGTTTGTCACAATGTGACATTGCACCATGGTTCCGAGTGGTTGACAATGATTATAAACCCAAGGGATTTATATTATAGACCTTATGAATAATATTATACCCTACAAATATGAACCCTAAGCTTGATACACCGAAGGGAATAATACTAAAACCCAAGGGATTAATATAAAAAACCCAAGGGAATAATATTAAAATCAAGGGATAAGTATTATAAACCTAAGGTATATAACCCTAAGATAAATATTATAAACATTATAAATATTATGAACCATAAAATAAACATGGTTGACCATGGTTGACCATAGTTGATTTTCATATTGACAAAATATTTGTGACAATGTGATGTTACACTATGGTTGACCATGATTGATTTTCATATTGAGAAATACTTTCTCACAATACCGATGTTGGACAATCATTGACCATGATTGATGTTTATATTGAGGAAATATTTGTGAGAATGCAACATTGTACGATGGTTGACCATGGATGACCATGTTGTCATAATGTGATGTTGGACCAAGAGACAATCTTTGTCACAATATGAGCATGGTTATTGACCATGATTGAACATGGTTGACGATGGTTAGCCATGGTTGATTTTTATATTGAGACAATCTTTGTCAAAATGTGACATTCGAACATGGTTGACCATGGATGGCCATAGTTTTCATAATGTGACATTGGACTATAAGAAAATATTTGTGATGATGTGACAATGGCCACTGACAATTGTTAACCATCCTTAAAGTTTAATATAATAGCTAAAGCCAAATTTAAAGTTTAATACTAATGAAAAATGTGAATAGGATTGATAAATGGTGATTCTAACATTCACCACCAACTTTATTGTAATGATGATTGAAACATGCTAAACAATCTCTATTTTGTTTGGTAAATATATTTATGATGAAAAGTTGAAGAATAGACAAACAACAATTTACTCTATATTTTGTAGATTTAAAGACTTCAAGAATGGACAAAGAAGTGATTTACCATTTATCACCTACAATTAATTTTAATATTAATATTAAAGTTAAAGTTTAATATTACTAAAAATTTAATGTCGATAAAAATGATTAAAAATTTAAAGTTTATAATATAAATAATACATACAATTAAACAATAAGATTAATATTATAGATCTTATCAATAATATTATACCCTAGGAATATGAACTCTCATACTATACCCTAAGAATATGAGCCCTCAGATCAATAAACCCAAGCCATTGATATTATAAGCCCAAAGCATATAGAACCTAGAATAAATTAAGTAAACATTAAAACAAACATAGTTGACCATGCATAATCATTTTTGGTAAAGACAGAAAAGAAAAGGTTGAGTCCTTTTTTTCAGGAACATAAATAACTACTCGGAATCAAAATTTATGAAAATGCCACGTAAAATAATGTCCATTTAGATTATGAATAGTCTAAAATATCAATTGTTATAATATTATTTTATATTTTTAATTAATTTATTTTTGTTAAATAATTAAAACATTTTCTTTTATTTTATTTTCTTAAATGATTGCATAAATATACGATCTCTTAATTTCCCAATATTTTTTGGCTTACAATGGTTTTTTAATTTATACTTATGCTTTGGTATATAATAATTATATTAATTATCTTAGATTTGTTAATTAAATTGATTATTTCAAATTTAAATTATTAATATTTATCTTTATTTTATTTTTTAAATGTGTAATAAATAATAATCCCTTAAATTCACAATATTTTTTAGTTTTACCATAGAAATAAAATTTAAAAAAAACCTTATCTATGTTTTACACATATGAAATATAAAATAAATATTTAAAGTGTTAAAACCACTAATCATTTTCCCTATCACACATAACCAATATAGTTCATAACTTAAAAAATAATGATCATTATGGTTATGATTAACATCCACTAAGACCAATGTGGTCTACGAGACCTCAAGAAAAGATAGTCTAATTGTCATTCCGCAAAATATTGTTTCCGTGATCAAAGAGCAGGGAAAGAAGTGCTTCAAGATCGCTATAGTTGGGTTGGCTTAATAAATCCAAAATATTAGAGGTGTGATTGATGATAGGTAATTGAGAGCGGACATGGGCAATTTTTATGAAATAATTTATAGCACATTATCAGGATACAAAAAGCAACACTTTTTTTAGCCAATTGATAAGTCTCAAACAAAAGGGTTCAATAATGGAGCACATTGAGAAGTTCCAAAAATTGAACATAAGGGTAAAAAAATATTCCAGAGGAGCATAGGATCGATGTGTTCATAGGGTCTTTAAAGGATAATATCCAACATGATGTTTGCCTTTGGGAACTTGATTCATTAGAGAAGGCATTCAGGTTAGCAAGAAAAATGGAAAGCGAAATTATGGCAACCAGGAAGCATACCACTCAGAACTATAACGACGGAAGTGTTGTTGCCCCTAGTCTTCCACAACCTATAAGGTTTACACCACAAAAATTGCAAGAAAAAAGAGCAAGAGGGCTTTGTTATAGTTGTGATAGCAAATACACTAAAGGTCATAAGTGTGCTAAGAAGAAATTATTCTACATAGATTGTGAAGAGGAAGAAGAAAAGGAGCAAGAAAAGTCAAAAGAAGAGGATATACTCCAGAAACTAGATGAAGAACAAATGAATTCGACGATATCTTGTAATGCATTGGCGGGAATTACCACTCCTCAAACCATCAAGATAGAAGGACAAATCAAGAAGAAAAAGGTAATAGTATTGATTGATTCAAGAAGTACCCACAATTTTATTCATTGTAAGGTAGCAAAAGAATTGAATTGCTTCTTATAGCCAAAACCAGAGTGTCAAGTGATGGTTACAAATGGAGGAACAATAAATTGCTCTAGAAAGTGTCATAATATCAAGCTATCCATGGGGGAATATGTATTGACTAGCCCAATGCTTTCCATTCCAATGGGAGGTGTTGATGTTGTACTATGAGTCCAATGGCTACAATCCTTGGGTATAATATCTTTTAATTTTCAAGAACTTTTCATGAAATTTTTTGTGGAAGGAAAGGAAGTTGAATTAAGGGGTACTGTAGAGAAATCGAGAAAGATAATCAGCTCTAACGGTATGACAAAACTCCTAAAAAAGGAACAAAGAGGTGTAATTGCACAATTATGTTTGCTAAATGTTTCCACATTGGAATCATCTATTTCTCCGGATCTCCAAAAAGTATTGGACAATCATTCCAAGGTATTTGAGACTCCCAAAGGTCTCCCACCTATGTGTGATCATGATCATGCTATTCATCTGATTCCAGGAAGTGTTCCTCCAAACATCAGGCCATACAGATATTCCTATGCCCAAAAGAGTGAAACTGAACGTATGGTTTTAGAAATGCTAGAGGCTCGTATATATCAACCAAGTCAAAGTTCTTTCTCTGCTCCAGTAGTATTGGTGCGCAAGAAGCATGGATCATGGTGCATGTGTCTGGATTATAGGGAGCTCAACAAGCTCACTATTAAAGATAAGTTTCCCATTCCGGTCATTGATGAATTACTGGATGAATTGCATGGATCAATTTACTTCACCAAGTTGGATCTTCGTTCAAGACATCATCAAATCAGAATGAAGACTAAAGACATTTAGAAAACAACATTCATAACTCATGAGGGTCATTATGAATTTTTGGTCATGCCTTTTGGCCTTACCAATGCACCTTCAACATTTCAAGGTTTGATGAATTCCATTTTCAAACCATTCTTTAGAAAATTTGTGTTAGTATTTTTTGATGATATACTAATCTACAGCAAGCCTTGGAAGGAGAAAATTTGTGTTAGTATTTTGTGATGCTTTATTTTTCTTTTACTGCACTGTCTAATAAATCTCTGATATATTGGTTTAAGCTCAATAGATGATAAATTGTCTAAATGAAAAGTTCTCTACATATACGTTGGTTTCTTTAAGTACAGTCATGTGTACACGCTAGTTCACTTCACTGGAGTAGCGTATATAAATCTGTTTGGGAAATAAAATTATAGATCTGATAATACTGATTCACCCTCCTCTCAGTACTATTTCCAATAATTGGTATCAGAGCAGGTCCTTCAGAAAAAGCTTGATCACTTGAAGGGAGATCCATGGTCATGAGTAATCACGAAAGCGCGGGATCCATTAGACCGCCAATATTCGATGGGAGCAATTTTGTTTATTGGAAAATAAGAACCACAACCTATAAACACTCACTTGGAATGAATGTCAGGGAAATTGTGGAAGGAGTATATACATTTCCAACAACAATTCCTACAGATATGGTAGGTAAAAAGCAATATGAAACCAATGCCAAAGCTGTTAATACTTTGTTGGGAAGTCTATTACAATTAGAATTTTTCAAAGTCATGTAGCTCAAATCAGCGAAAGCAATATGGGACAAAATCATCCTCAGCTATGAAGAAGACTCTTAGGTAAAACGTGCTAAGCTTCAAGCTCTCAGAATTTAGTATGAAACTCTTAAGATGCACAGTGATGAAATTATAGCTAGTTACTTCTTACGTATAGATGAGGTTGTTAATTGTATGAAGAATCTGGGTGAAGAAATAAAGGAAGTTACCTTAGTTGAGAAAATTTTGCGATCCTTGTCTGCTAAATTTGAATTAAAAGTGTTTACCATAGAAGAAAAATAGGTTCTACAGACTATCACTGTGCACAACTTCACATAATCTTAACTACCTTTGAGATGAGAAAAGGAGGACCATTAGACATGAGAGAAGCCGCATTTAAAGCATTAGCAAAAGGAAAGGAAGAACACAATGAATCAGGACATATTTCAAAAGAAGAAGATGAAGTAAACTTTCTCAAGAAGCTTCAACGGGGTTCCAAAAGATTTAGAGGTAAGCTACCCTTCAAATGCTTTGCCTGTGGCAGAGTTAGTCATTATCCTGCCAAATTTCCTCATAAAGATAAACATGAAAAAGGGAAGGAATATACAAAATGGAATAGAAAACAAGTTGTAAATAAAGGAGTTACTATACTCGTGAATATAGCGATGGTTTATCAAATAGTGTTGAAGATGAAAATAGTAATGATTATAGACTTCTAATGGCTTATGACGATGATAATTTTTGGGATTCTTTAGAAGAGGATGACCTTCATGAAGAAATATCTAAACTCAAAATCTATTTAGAAGAAAAGAATATGATTATAGACACCTTGACATACCAAATTGTTGAAAAAGAAAAACATAATGAAAAACTAGAATGTGAAATAGTGGGTCTAAGAAAGGATCTCGAGAAAACAAAATCTCTCAATATTAGATTTACTAAAGGATCAGAAACTTTAAATTAAATTATCAAAGTGCAACATTCTCCTTTGATAAACACAGGTCTTGGATATACTGAATAAGCATCTCAATCATAGAAGCCGTCAACCTCCACTAAAAGATATATTCATGTAGCAAAGACCAGTGAACAGTATGAAAATCATCACCAAAGGCATAAAGTTGATCATCAAGTAAATCATACTCACTTTACTCCAAGGATGAATAGAAGCCATAGCCAACCACAGGAAATTCATACTCAATTTGCTCCAAAGATGAATATCAATAGAAACTACAATCACGAGGTTAATAGATTCGATAGTCGCAAGAACATATTTAATGGGAAATGTTTTTCATGTCATAATTTTTGGCACAAATCTACTCAAAGCATTGCTTACAAAACCATCATGACTAGAGAAGCATGAAATCACAGGAATGTAACAGGGATCAAGGGAAGTCCCTATAATAACTTTTCTCCTCTTCAAAATATAATAGACTGCTCAATCTGTAACAACTTTGGTCATGAAGAATCTAAATGCAGGAGTAAAATACGGCAAACATCTCAAAAGAAGCAACTGCCATTAAATCCCAAGATATGGAGAAGGAAAGAATCTCAAACAGAAAGATGTGCTATAGCCTTGTATGAAGAAGGACAAGAAAATCAATGGTACACTGACAATGGATGCTCCAAACACATGACAGGTGACAAAGAAAAACTTCACCCATATAATGCCTTAGAAAAAGGAAAGAATGTCTCATTGGGAAATGACTCTCCTGCTGTCATAAAAGTTATAGGTTCTGTTTTCCTTAAAGAAAAGGTTAAAGCTGGAAATGTTATGTATGTAGATGGTTAAAATCATAACCTATTGAGTGTCAGTCAAATGTGTGATCAAGGAAATGAAGTGTTGTTTTGATCAAATAGATGGGTTTTTCGTGAACTTGATACAAGAGAGACCGTGATCAAAGGTACAAGAACTCCAAACAGTTTATACATACTCAAGGGAGGACAAAAACAATGCTATCTAAGCAAAAATGATGAAAACTGGCTGTGGCATAGAAGACTAGGACATCTGAGCTTTTCTCAAATAAGAAAAGCATGCAGATTCAAGGTTGTTCATGATCTTCCGGATATCAACATCCCTAAAAATACAATATGCAAACCATGTCAAATTGGTAAGCAAACTAGAGCTCACTTCATTGAAAAAGAAGGGTTAGCTCGTAAGCATCTTGAACTTGTCCATACTGATTTATGTGGACCATCAAGGAAAAAGTCACCTCGTGGAGAAGAATACTTTATGTTTTTCATTGATGATTTTTCCAAAATGTGTTGGATACATCTTCTAAATCATAAAGATGAAGCATTTGAAAAGTTCCAAGCCTTCAAAGCTTTGTTTGAAAATGAATCAAATCAAAAAATCAAATGCCTCAGATCTAATCGAGGAGGGGAATTTACCTCGAATGAATTCTTTGACTTTTGTGAAAAACATGGAATAAAAAGGCAATTCTTCACTGCAAGGACTCCTTAGAAAAATGGAGTGGTAGAAAGAATGAACAGAACTATTCAACAAATGGCTCGAGCTATGCTAGATGAATTTGGAACTCCTACAACCTTTAGGGGTGAAGTTGCATTCACCGCCATAACTATTCTCAACCAAGCAAATGTTCAGGTAAATAGCACTCAAACGCCACATGAACTTTGGTATGGTAAGACTCCCACTATAAAATACTTCAAATTTTTTGGAAGCAAATGTTATATCAAAAGGATTGATGAAAAACTTGGTAAGTTTGAGCCCAGAGCAGATGAAGATATTCTTCTTGGTCGCTCTTCCCAAATTAAAGGATATAAATGTTATAATAAAAGACTTGGTAAAATTGTTGAAAGTATTGATTTTGTAGTTGATGAAGAATGCAAAAATAAAAAACACATAAAAATAGAAGATTATAATAATGAAGAACATGGGGATTATTTTCCCACATCAAATCACAATGATATTGAAGAAGAAACCAATGAAACACTAGAAGAAGAGATAACAGTAGAAGAAATACTCTGTCTAGGTATCTTCAGAAAAATAATCCAGAAACTCAAATTTTAGGGGAAAAAGAGGCAGGTGTATAGACAAGAAGAACTATTACAGAAACCTCAAGCTATCTAGCATTACTATCCTCCACCGAACCTCAAAAAGTAAATGAAAGCATGCATGATGAATGTTGGGTTAAGGCCATATGAAAAGAACTGAAAATTGAAAAGAATAATACTTGGGAATTAGTTCCTAGACCTCATGATAAAAATATTGTAGGAACTAAATGGATATTCAAAAACAAGCTGAATGAAAATGGAGAAGTCATTAGAAACAAGGCCAGACTTGTTTATAAAGGGTATGCTCAACAATAAGGTATAGATTTTTAAGAAAATTTTACACCTGTTGCTAGACTTGAAGCCATAAGGATGTTTCTTGCTCTTTCTAGCTTTCAAAAATTCAAAGTACACCAGATGAATGTAAAATCTGCTTTCCTTAATGGAGATTTAGAAGAAGTTTATATTGAACAACCAGAATGGTTCATTCTTCGAAATGATACAAAACTTGTATGCAGACTCAAAAAGGCTCTCTATGGTTTGAAACAGGCTCCAATGGCCTGGTATTACCACCTTGAAAAATATCTACACCAACAAGGTTTTACGAAAGGTTCAGCAGATAGCAATCTATATACAAATATTGCAACTGATAAATTGTTAATTATTGTTGTTTATGTTGCTAACATCATTTTTGGTAGCAATGAAGAATCCATGAGTAAGAATTTTTCTTGAGTAATGCAGCAAGAATTTGAAATGTCCTTGCTTGGTGAACTTACCTATTTTCTTGGTCTACAAGTTCAACAAAATAAAGATGGTATTTTTCTTTCACAAACCAAATATCTTAAACAGATCTTGAAAAGGTATAGCATGAAAGATTCTAAACATGTATGTACCCCAATGGTAACAAGATGCAGTCTCAGCTCAAATCATGAATCAATAGTAGTACATCAACCAACTTACAGATCCATGATTGGCAATCTTTTTTATCTAATAGGTACCCGACCTGAAATCATGCATGCAGTAGGAATAGTTGGAAGATTCCAAGCAAATCCAAAGGAATCACACCTTCAGGAAGTCAAAATAATTTTCAAATATCTTAAAGGAACTCAGAACTTTGGTTTATGGTATCCTAGAGATATAGATCTTATTCTTCATGCATATACAGATGCAAATTGGGTAGGAAGTGTTGATGACAAAAAAAGTACTAGTGGTGGTGCATTCTATATGGGTTCCAGGTTAGTGTCTTGGTTCAATAAGAAACAAAGTTCAATTGATTTATCTACAGCTGAAGCAGAATATGTGGCTGCTGCATCTCGCTACACACAACTACTTTGGATGATGCAAACCTTGAAAGAAATTCAAATCACATGTACTCCACCCATCTCCATTCTATGTGATAATACAAATGCCATCAGTATTTCAAAGGATCCAGTCATGCACTCCAAGACCAAGCACATACCCATCAAATACCATTTTCTACATGAACAAATGCTTAAACAAAAGGTCAAATTGGAGTATGTTCCCTCCAAAGAACAGGTTGCTAATATCTTCACTAAACCACTACCCAGAGAGACACTTGAATATCTCAAACAAAAGCTGGGAGTAGTTGATGCATCATCCTACTGTTAAATACAATTTTTTTAGAGAAAGGTTATTATACGCGTGTTTCATGGAGTATAGTCATGTACACACGTAGGTTTTTGTGGGTCAAGGAGTGTATATGCTTTTCAGACAAGAAAAAAAGTGGGGCAGGCTCTGATATGGATGCCTGACTGATTTTGATGACTAATGTCTATCGATATGCTTTGTTCATTAATTTTTATCTGACTAACAATGATGCCTTCATCATTGACTTGTTGACAATGAATAGGTAGCACAGGTTCAAGGGGAGCATTAGCCTTCACGTACATTCAACGTTGTTCGCATTATGGTTGCTGAGTCTAGCTATGGCTTCAGATATTTATACCATTTGTTGTTTAAGTCATGTAAAAGTCTAGGGTGTTATATTTCTTCTCATAGATTTGAATGAGTCCTCTTGGACAAATGATGTAATTTGTATCCACACTTTACATGAGATGGATGATGTAATATTTATTTTTTCTGTCATGTATAAAAAACTGGTATATCCCAACTTGGTTGGGAGATGGAAGTATGTATGAGTCATTGGTGAGGAAGGTCATCCTCACATAGTTGAGTTATAGAGTCAGGTTATTCTTTTAGAAAATATTTTTTGTGGACTCTGCTTGTGCTCAAGGGGAGCATGGACAATTTCAGTGCATCTCAGCATGTACAAAAGGGGAGCTCAATTAGAGAATTCAGCATGTACTCAGGGGGAGCATGGACAACATAATGTATGTCAAAGGGAGAAAATATCTTGGTCCACCCTTTGCCCTTTATGTCAAAGGGGGAGAGTGACTTGGTGTTGTTGTTGCTATCAAGTCCAAAGGGGGAGACTATTGGCATTATGATACAGATGTTGTCCTTGATGGCAACCCACTCAGATAAAAGATCACAGTGCAACAGGTTAAGAACAAAGAATTAAAGATTAGACTCTAAAGAATGAAGAAAGAGAGGTATACAAAGGTTCACCTTGTTCAAGCTATGTATACACGCAAGTTTACTGAACGAATGGAGCATATACGTACACACACTTTCACAGAAGGAAAAGTGCGTATATCTTGGAAAACCAAAAGTTTTTGGTCCAAGGTTTTATTGGTCCAAGGTATTTGATTGGTCTGAGTTATTTGGTCCAAGGTATTGGTCTTAAGTAGTTTTGGTTCATGGTATTGAGAAAGGCCTAAAAATATATAAGGAGGAGAAGATGATTAGGCCAACGTGTGTGCAAGGATTTGAATATCTTATGAAGTGTTGGATCACATATCCAGATTAATAAGCTTCTAATGGTTTGCTTGATCTGATTTAAGGATGCGCCCATATGGCTGATGAAGGTTGATGGACCGAGATCAGAAAGGCTTAAGAGTATTATCATTATGTGGTTTAATCTTGAATAGTCTATATCTGAATACTAACGCATGTTTTATTATATAAATGTGATGATTTGGGCATGACAGAAGTCTGGAATAGTTGTGATGTTTTAAGTTAGCATTTATAGATCCGTACGTAAGTTCACTTTAGTAAAAGAGCGTATACATGTTGGTTCAACATGTCAAAGTAGTGTATACATCATAAATTTGAATTTACAGATCTGTACGCTGGTTAACTTTGGTAAAAGTGCATCTACATGCTGGTTTGACACATAGAAGTAGCATATACCTTATGGAGTATGATGTTTAAAATTTCAGTTGTTTCTGGTTGCTGTTGCAAATTTCTGGGTTCTGCTTTGTGTTATGGTGATTGTATTCTGGTGACAGTGCTATGAATGATCAGATTGATTGATTGTGATTTGCTTCAATGATGATGGGTTGTTAAGTGATTGATTGATTTAGTTGTGGTTGATTCAGAAAGTGATGATTGAGTTTCAGTGATTGGTTGATGTAGATGTATTTGATGGTTGTATTGCATTTATGATTTTTTGAATTTCAATCTTGTTGATGGTTCTAGTATGAAAATTGGATGAAACGTGGCCTTAAGATTGTGGTGTTGTGTTCTAGGAGTATCCAGTTTGCAAATTCATGAAACATGGTCCTTGGTGGAAGAGTGGAGTTTTTTGTAGGCTGGCACCTACTTAGTTGTGGTTAATTCATAGATTGAGGATTGAGTTGATGATTTGATGAGTTTTAGTGATTGGTTGATGCAGTTGTATTTGATGGTTGTTTTGCAATGGTGATTGATTTTGAGCTTCAATGTTACTGATGGGTCCAGTATAAAAATTTGATGAAACGTGGGCCACATATTGTGTTGATGTGTATGAGGAGTATCCAATATGAAAATTTACGAAACATGGTCCCTAGAGGATACTGATGGTCGGAGCCTTCGTTGAGGAAGTTGAAGCTTCCTGCCAGTAGTGGTTGGTGACTAGATTAGGGGGTTGGAGCTCCCTTCCAGTAGCAACTGGAGAACGAGTGAAGACTGTAACCTTCTATAGGTCAGCGCCTACATACTGGTAAACATATCAACGAGTACAAGAATTGCGGGGTTGTAGCTCCCTTCCAGTCATATATGGAGAACGAGAGAAGGTTGTAGCCTTCTGCAGGTGGGTACCTATATACTGGTATGAGTCTGCACCAGTAAAAGATTGTAAATATATTTTCTTATTATTAAAAAGAAGACAAAGATGACAATAGCAGGTGGTTTTTACCCACATTGGGTTTCCACCTTATATCCTGGTGTTCATGTGTGTTTCTTATGTGTGATTCTTTATTCTACTTTTACTGCACTGTCTAATAAATCTCTGATATACTGGTTTAAGCTCAATACATGATAAATTGTCTAAATCAAAAGTTCTCTGCATATACGCTGGTTGCTTTAAGTAAAGTCACATGTACACGGTAGTTCACTTCACTGAAGTAGCGTATATAAATCTGTTTGGGAAATAAAATTATAGGTCTGATAATACTGATTCACCCCCCTCTGAGTATTATTTCCAACATCATTTTGATACAAAGTGAGGTCTCTAAACTCCATAAAGGTTGTTAATGCCCTGTGTACATTAAGAATGTGGTTTTGATACTATTCTATACCAACAAGGGCAATTTGTTTTTGGGTGGGGGAGGAGGCGTGGCTGGGGGTATTTTTAGTCATATAACTACCTGCAAGGTAAAATAATTATATTAATGCCTGAAAAATGACCACAAAACTTGCTCTATCTTTTTGTAGTTTTCAAGAGAATAATTTCTTCCCTTGAAAACTATGAAAAATAGAGCATCTTGTGGGAAACCACACAAATCTAGAAAATGCAAAAAACCTAGAATTTGAATAAAAAAATTCAATGTCTTCAAGCAACTATTTCATTCCATTCTCTTGCACAAATGTGAGCCAACCAACAAATAACTAGTTGTCAGGACCCAATAAGGTGAAGATGTTTTAGCTACCCTCGGAGTATTATTTTGTGAATTGAAATGAAGAGAAGAGTCAAGACATCATCATTTATTTATTTACTTTTTTAAAATATCATTTTACTTCATGAAACAAAGAGTTACATCATGAAGAAAGAGTTACATCTAACAACAGGATTACAAGGAAATTCCCTAACTAAAAAAGTTGAAAATGCTTACATATGAGTCTCTGCCACAATAAGCAGGAAGGTATTCAACATCTTTATGAAAAACTTAGAATTTGGCGTTTACAAGAAAGGCCAATCCCTAATCAAAAATCCTCAATTCCCCTAACATCTATTGGAGGAAGGTTCATCATGGAAAGAAGTCATACACCTGGATTTCTACAAAGCCATCAGCCACCAACTAAATTGTGTGCCATAAAACATTGCAGTTGTCTGTAATTATCCGAGTGTCCCTAAGGAGAGGGTCTTTCCAAGGAAGCAAGATTGAGAAAAAAATTATGTTGGACCTAAAATCATGCTCAAAAATTCTTGGTGGACATGAATCTCCACTAGACATGCTCAGCTAGAGATGCATCTCTGCTGCAAAACTTGCATGCAGTATTTGTAATGCCAACATTATAAAACAACTTATTTATTTATCATTTTAAGCTTGTTATTTTTCATGCAATTAAATATATTATATAACACAATAATTGTTCACAATGTGAACCTTTAAACTTCTGATTACAATGGATATCATAAAAATTGTAAACAAGATAAGATGTTTGTGTACTAAATTACTTACCGCTACAGCTTGAAATTCATCAAAATGTGTTGTTATGGTTTCCCACTAGTAGGTAACTATTGGCAATGACAAATGACCTTTACCCTTAGTATTATTTTTTACCTCGATCTTCCGAATCTCCATGTATAAACGGTCACAAATAATGGAATCGTCCTCATACCTTAAATTCAATCCAACATATAAGTATTAGAATCAAGTTATCATAGCTTCCTAAATGTTGAAATATGAACTCCATGCTTACGAGAACTATAGATATGGGGTTGAATGTCCTCTTGTTGTCATGTATGAAAGCCCAAAATATAATGGTTAGATTAATTAGTTCTTCTCAGAAAGATTAAACGTAAGAAAAATATACAACTAAAGAGAATCTGAAAAAACATGGATGTGGATGTAATGGTTTGCAAGTATTGGCACCACCAAATAGGCACCCAATGATTTTTTTGACTGCAAAAATGGAGATCTTGTTATCTACGAACTATTTTGGAAGCACTACAATAGAACTGAGATGTTGATCATGAGGCAAGCAAGAACATATTTGCTTAGGAAAAATTCAATTTTATTTAAAAATATATATTATCAACAAAAGTACACTAAAGGTAAAATACCAGAAAATCCATGTCTTTCTTTAAACATGGTCACAATGTATGAATAATGGAATCATTGCTTTTTGATGATACCACAAAAATAGAAATGCAAATATGTTTTATACCTCAACCTGAATCTCACATAGTTATTTCAAAATCAACACCCAGGAACCAGGATCAAGTTCCTTGTATGCTATGTTATCCTCTCTACATAAGAAGGGAAGCCTTAGATCAAAGAGAAATAAAATACATAGAGGCACAAAAATATTTGAGGCCAAAACACTCACCCACGGGAAACAATAATTTGAAAATCCCTTCAGCTACCTATATATGAAAGTAAATAAGCTACTTGAGTCACAACACATTTAAACATTTGATTGCATTCAAAGTGGAATAACAAATTCTAGAACTACATTGTTGAACTACAACAATCATGTCCTATTTTTATAACCTACCCGGTACCAGTGATCCTTAATATTATTACATAATACAAACACCCATGTGTCACACCCAAGAGCACCTCTAATTCTAGGAGGAATCACCTGCAAGACAAATAACAAGAGGTTGAGATGTATTTCAATTGATATGTTCAAATGATCTTATTTAAATGTACATTAATAAGAAATAATTGATAAAAAACAACACTTGATAAATGATATGAGGATCAGAAGAATGCACAAAAAGTGATGGAATATTTGTTTCTCACTAAAATGACAAAGCCAAATGCAATTATGATTATGGAAAATGCACTAACAGAGAAGCAAAACATAATTTACAGCAAGGAGTAATTTCTCCTAAGGCCAAAAAAGGAATGGAAAGATATGCAAATAATAATTTGAGGCCAACCATGTAACCCAATGCAACTATGTGACGGGAAAACTACTGATTTAAATGAAACAACATAAATTACAGTGATCATTTATGGATGTCATAATAAATATAATGTTATTGTTTTTTGTATTTTTGAATGTTTTCTTATACTTAAATGTAGAGAAACTGAGAAAAAACATAATAAAGGTGAAATTACAGCAAGCTAATCTCGCTGAGTTTTATCTAAAATAGTACCAAAATGACCTAGATTCCTACTTAGATATGATGAAGATGTACAGTGTTCAATGCTTGATGCAAAAAATAATTTTGAATGAGAGATCAATAACATAAGATTCAGTAAACCAGTGCCTTTTATGGAGTCAAAAGAAAATGAAAAGATAAAAAGTGAATAGGGTGGAAGACAATCAGAAGCACATCACTAAAATCTTAGTAAGAACAAAGAATAAGCACAGGTGAAAGCCTAAGAAAATATTGGTTTCAAATGAAAATTTTTCTTTATTATCAAAAGTAATTGGTAGGACAAAGTCCTAACAAGTTTGGACAACACACGCCATGGTACAAATCAACTTTGCTCAATGGAACATTACTAGTAATAATACATCACAACCAATCCACCATTGCAGATGCTCCATGTTAGTACCTTATCTATATCTCTCTATGATGAATAAGTACAAAAGAGGGGAAATGTGAAAACACAAAGATCCCACACAAGAAAATGAAGCTATTCCCTTTTCTTGTTACAGTATATAGAACTAGAATCACAAAAGAATGAGGATGAAGATTTTACACAAGAAAACCAAACCCTTCTCTTTGCTTGTTACAATATATAGAACTAGAATGAAAAAATAATGAGGATGAGAGAGAAACAAAATAAGTTTGATTAGTGATGTTTAACACTTTTTCGTACTTCTATGTTTTGGTGTGAGTCACTCTTTGGAATGATCTCCAGAGCAATCAATATTTTTCCTTCCACTACCTTCCCTGTAAGAACAGGCTTCTGCACTTTTGGTAGCATTGAAAGATTGTAATCAACTTATTAGATAACATATTAACTATCAAAGGGAAAAAGTAAAAGGAATCCTACAAAAGAGGATTATAATCAGTTAGAGCTTTTAAAAGAACATATCCTTGACAACCATTTGTAGTAAAAATGAAAAAAATTGCTCATTTCAACAAATTTCAACAATTTTTTCATGACGTTAGATGTGTTCTCATCCACATTAATTCCGTTGTCAACTGAATTAATGTGGATGAAAGCACATCTAGTGTCGTGAAAAATTTGTTGAGACATAAGGAAAATCTTTGTGACTCCTTGTATCTGCTTAAGGAGGTGAAACCACTAAGGTGCTATGTGGAATTGATATTCCAGTTGATGAATAAAGGAAAATGTAATGAATAACTAACCAAGGTCTAGGGTGAAATTAGGAAAAGAGAGGGTGATGGCGATCAATGGTGATGTCGATTGGTTCATATACTAGGGGTTCATGGTTTTCACCTCTTTCTTGATTTTACCCCATACCTTGGTCAGTTTTTCATGGTGCCAAAGTGATTGATGATTATATCGCTATCTCTTAGCACTCCAACTCCATCATTTTTATTGATCAATTAGAATACATAGCACCTCAACGATTTCACCTCCTTGGGGAGATATAACAAGTCACAAAGGTTTCCATCATGTTTCATCAAATCTTCCATGACACTATATGTGCTTTCATCCACATCAATTCTAAGCAAGTGAAACATGTACGTTCTCCTATCAAACCGAATTTCATTGAGCTTCCCTCTGTGTGTAGCAAATTTCATTCATATCTCTCTAGTGAGCTCTACCACATTCTGGGATTTGGTAGATGTAATTATAGGTTGTATAGTTATTAATGAAGACAAATAACTATAGCTTGAGATGAAGTTCAATTGACATGTTCAAATAATCTTACTAAAATCTACATTAATAACAAAGAAATGCCAAAAACATATTGATTATGTACCCTTCCAATACATTGATTCTCTACCTAATATTGCATCACAATGGGGAACTAAAACATATTTAATAACAATCACACTATTATTTTCTAAAATAAAAATGTCCTTGATAACATGTGCTACTCCAATAATCACTAAAAAACTGTGTATTCAATGAGAGAGATAGTCAAAACATCTGGCTTCATATATTAAGCCCCCTCTGAGTATCAGTTTTTGAGCTTTGGCAAGGATATAATAATCACATTATCGTGCATCAAAAGCCCAAAAATGGTATTGTAACCCCACTAGGAAGATTGAAGTAACGAATTGAGGAATCAATTAACCTAACTCTTTCTTAACCTCAATCCCCATAGTCGTGGTTGTACTAATTATCGACTTGAAAATTGATTCGAGCAGAATATACTCATAATAAGCATCATATTGTTTGACCTTTGAAATTTCATAGATGTGTTTGAGGCTTAGTGTGGCTACAACCTGGTGACTAGGCTTATGCTACCTGACTCAATTCCTGCATCCTTTTTCAAATACCATGTGACCGAGGGTATCTTGACTATGAATTGAAAGCTTTTGTCTTTGTAAGTAGTGAGGAGTATGGGGTGTCTCGGGTGTGTAGTGTTGACTACAGGCATTACACTGTTTCTAGAATGTCATAAGGTTTGTGTGGTACTAATCTAGCATAGGCCTAATAGGGGGCACCATTTTGGCTTGCCGCACTATAATGGTATCATAGCTAAGGTGAGGGCAAGTCCAAGCAAGGAAGAAAGCAATAACAAGAAGCTTTCTAACAATTCTAACCTCCTTCCTCTTCAAGGATCAATCATTATGAAGCACTGAAACTCCTACTACAAAATTATAGGTTGCATATCTGAAAAAGGAAATGAGATCAAGGACTCATCAATCAAGCATCTCTAGGACAAAGCTCTCTATCAAAGTGTTGGTCAAATTATCTATATCTAAGGCCTTTTTTCGTGACTACAACCAGGAAGCTTTGGTTGTTTTAGGGTCAAATCTTCTACATGAAATCACCCTTGAATTGAATTTGGTTTGGAGATAGTGTCTCGCTTGGAATTACTTCTCTGTTGCAGGTTTATATAAAATCATATCTGAAGCTATAAATTTCCTAGCATCTAAGCTCATATATATAATATTATTCTTGAGCTCATTGACATGCCTTCGGCCTTGTATTAGGGCTTTTTCTATGTCACCGAGAAGTATAAAGGCTACAAAAGGTGAAGTCTCCTTGGCCCTTGTGACACCAATCAAGAGGGTTTCAAAAATAGTAGTATTCGGGTTTTTCCACTGGGAAGATGCTTATTGAAGGTAAAGGATCAACCTTTGTGCGTATCTGAGATTCTGGTATCAAACAAAAGGGGGTTCATGACAAATAAAGATCATTTCAAGGATCTTGAAATATGAAACACAATGTTCTAAAATCTCATTTAAATAGGTATGATTGTTATTGGTATCTAATCTAAATGGAATCACAGCTAGATGCAAGGCCAATATGGTTCAGTCAGATATCTACAAGGGCATGAAACCTAACACCATCAAATTCCTATGAGTGGTATTAATTATCTCATAAATATACACACTCTAGAATCCACTGCAATGTAATGGTGACTTCAAATAGTTTAGCTTTATGAAGGAGGTGCGTAAAATAATATATTTCAAGATCAACATTGCAAATGCCCATTTAAGAGTCTCTCCAAAAAAAAATCCATTTTACTATGAATATTTCAGTTAGCCTGGTAGGCTAGCTTGAGTGGAGTGCCTTTAGCTTCATGCAAGTGTCTCTCGATTGATCTCGTGCACCAGATGTCTCTGTTGTGTGCCTCACACAATGTCCCTACTAGGTTGGGCACTGTAATTAGCACCAACAAGTTTACACTTGGTGCCATCTGGAAAGTACAAGGAAGTTACTAGAGGTTTCCCTGCAAGGATTTCCTCAGAAAATAAAAGGAGAGTGTATTTCAGGAGCAATTGGAAGAGAATGATTTGTGGTTGTAAGGTTATTCAACCCAAAAACTACATTAACATTAGAACTGAGGAACCAATTAGTAGTGGCAATGGTTAGCCCAGTGATCACCAATGCCACATTGCATGAGTTTTCCCCCTTAGTGCATGCTCCACACATTTTAAATGCCACCACAGAAGTGTATGGTTGTCAAGGAAAAAAATTACCCTTCGAGAGCTTCATGTTGCCACAAAGAGCAACCTGCTATGATACTTCAAGATTTGTCAATACAAGTAAAGTTCCTCATCTCATTGAGTCCTCTTGAGGCTCGGAAAGGCTATATTTGTCTAGTATTTTAATGTGAAGAGACAACAACTTGGGTTCTACTGCTATTTGGAAGTTGGATGATTACAAGGACTATAGCTTATGTTCTATCATGGCATAATGACTTCTCAGCAGATTACATCTCTTAGCACTGATATCTACTTTGAATCGAGTATCTAATAAATTTCAAAAATAAAGAATCTATTAAAAAAATCATTAAACCATTGGTCGAGTGTTAGTGGGGACAAAACAAAAGTAATATTTCAAGGCCAAATTCTCACCTTTGTGTTGAAGTTAGTTTGACATGGAATCTCTCTGAAATTTTCTAGCAACTCTTGGGGTAGATCCATATTCCAAAGGAATCTATCTTAACTTAGTCATGCTTTATCTACTTGCCTTTCAGCAAATCATTTATCCAAGTAAACTGCTTCTATGGAAACAAATAAAGGAAAAATGGGAATCTCATGCAAATCTTCCCATAATCCATGAATTCTACCCATGTATACAAGAAAAACCAATATCCTCAAATTGCCAATTTCCAAGACATTTCTCATGTTTGTATGGCATGTCTTCCCCATTTCCCTTACTAGGTGTTTCCATGGGAGATGAGATCAAGAGAAGAGACAATTTTAAACTCCATGAGGTGATGACTTCCCATCTTATATCGTAATTCATCTTATGTGTTGTAATGTTGAAGGCACCGCAAAAAATTGAATTCAAGCTCTCAATAAACGTTGGGTCAAACATTTTTCCTTTGTAGGAAATCTAAGTGATAGGATTCTCAATGCAGAATGACAAAGACAGATAGCATGTGCAGTATCCCATATGTTGGCATCTTTCATTCTAGAGAGTGGGTAAGGCCCGCTTGACAGATGTTCTTAAATGACATATTTGATTGCTAGAATAGTATGTGGCTTTTGCTGTGTACACTTCAAATGACTTGTTGGCATTAAACATTTGTGGGATTGGATGTACCAGTCCTTACCAATAGTTTAGTGAATTGTTGGGAATGATTTAAATATTTGTTCACTGGACTGATCAGTGAATTGGGGATAGAGCCAGAACTCTCAAGGCCATGAAAAGGAAAAGTAGGAAACATTTGAATTCTATGTTGGAGATTTCAAACATTGCACATTTTAGAAATCAATCTCCAAAAAAAACTATTGGAAATAGTGGGTTGTCATGGATGGTGCAGTCAACATAGAACAATGGCTAGACTCTAAGCATGGATGGATAGGCCTTATATCATCTTCACCAGTAGATCTAGATAATCTATCTTAGTGCATGATTTCATTAGCATCCAGCCATTTATTTTTACCGCAATGGTTATTTGAAATCCCGTGCATTGAGAGTTCAAGTTTCAATTTCAGTTTTAAGAGTTATAATATCAAAGGGGCTAAAATCAGGCAAAGTTGCTACCAAGGAAAATGAGACTACAAAAGAGAAAATCAACATTTAAGATAAAAACAAGTTTTTGAGAGAACCATGTATGATGACCCTTGAAACCTATTCATTGCTAGTTACCTATGTCTTCACTTATTCAAGGCAGCTAGATCCTGCCCTTAATTACATCATTTAATTTAGCTATTATTTTAAGATATTTTAATTGACCAAAGAAAACCCAACTGAAACCAATGTGGAAGTCACTTTTATTTTTTATATTATATTAGCCCTCTCTAAGAGTCCGAAGTAATGAATAGAGTTCTTTCTTTCCATTTTGTGTCTCTATCTTTCCTTGTGTGTGTTCTTACCACTAATAATCATCAGTAAGGAGATCTTGGATCATTATCATCACAACTAAAGATCTTAGGAGGATAGTAGGGTGATGACAAAATATAAGAATAAAACAAAGGACATTTTTAAGTGCTAATACAAAGAATCTTTACTTAGGAGTAATGTTAATAGAAATGAAGCCAAGGAGCATGAATTGTTGGAAGCTAAGAAGAATGGCTAAAGGACAATTAGTCATGTTTGGATGCATTACATTATGAATTCTACTTGATCCCTTGGTTTTTTCTTGACGAGAAACTCTAAAGCATGTTCCAAGGGGCCTTGGAAACAGAGTACAATAGGACATCAATTACTTTTCTTAACGTATCCTATAAGGAATTAGCTAAATTCATAGCCAACAAAATCAAATATATGGCCACAGTACTTGTTCAGCATGAGAAAACAAGGTTTTTTAAAGGTTGATTCATCTTACATATAGCCTTATTACAGCTAGGAAACACACTAAATCAGGAAGAAAATTGAATAAGAAATGTTTTTTTTTATGAATATGCACTTGACTGACTTCAGTAGAGCTTATGAATTTAGTTTAGATCATCGATACACACTCATGGTAGGTATAAAGAAATATTTTTACTCGAATAATAAAAACTCTTTTATCAAAGCCCTTAACCAAGGTTTGTGTTAAAGACTATCTACCAATGGCAATTCTGCTGCAAATATCCATGAGTTAAAGATGTGCTCTAAAACCCTATTTACATGTGAGAGATGCATCAAGGTACCTTCTTAAAGTTCCTCTAGTAGAAGGACAGAGCCCAGGTGTTCTTATTACTAGTGGTGAGAAGTTTTTTGAATATTGATTTTGCTCTGATACCTTTCCCTCACCTTAGCTCTGACAAGGACCCTGGCATAAGAAATTCCCCCATGTATTTGAAAAAGTGGAATCCCCTCTTTGACCCTAAGAAATGGTGGCTCTGCATTCAAGCATTAAATCAAAAAGTGGTTTTGGCTTTTGGCTTACATCAAACTACACGATCTTGAATGCCCTATCAACTCCACGATCTTAAATGCCCTAGCTTCTACACCATAGCCTGTTATTTCTCTACAAAGTATGCCACAATAAACACACAATTATTTTTCAAATTTAATGAAATATATTACTATGTAACTTCCAGCAAGGAAACAAAGATCTTCCATAATATATTTTTACGTCCAACTTGATTTAAAATGAAGCTCTTCCCTTGACATGCCCAACCGCAGACAAAAACAACATCGAGAGGCCCTTTCACAAGTTGCAGAGTGGCGACGACCTCAAGGTTCATTCTAAACTTGCCCTTATCATCACATTAGACTAGCCTCAGGGGCCTAGCCAGGTCAGTTGGAGTCACGACTATGGGAGTCAAAGGACTTGCTAGAGAGAGATCTACCTCTTCATAACCGACCCCGTCAGAGTTTGAAACCCTAACATCTGCATCATCTTTGCTAGATATAACATAGAGGAAAAGGCACACCCACTCCTCTCCCCTCATCCAAATTTGAACATAATATCAGTTGGGAATGGTATTAATCCGAAAGGTTTAGTGGGAGCCACACGTTTTAGATGTTTTAGTTGCTAATATTAGATGAAATCGATTGCATGAATTGGAGCTTTCTTAGAGTGGAGGGCGCACACCAACAAATTAATTGCAGAAGCTAAGGTTTTCCATGGAGGGGATGGGAGGGAAATGATGTTGTCTGTCATGACTTTGGTGCTCAGAGGAAGTAAAGGATAAATAGATGCTTTTTCCCTGCAAGTGGGTATATAAATTTTAAGAGGTTTGGACTTTTTCTAGATACAAATTTTATTTTTATTTTTGTACATTAAAAATATAAAGTTTATTAGTTTATTATAA